>CABHPH010128363.1:0-15207 GCA_902168325.1 Peromyscus nudipes
GTTGAGTCACTAACAAATGCCAAGGTAGGGGAGAGGAAACTATAGAGAATATTCTGGAACACCACGACTCATGATGAGCAGTTCTGAGATGGGCATGCAGGAGCACGGTGATGTTTGGCCTGGCCTGGTGACTCGTGCCTGTAATCCCAGCTGCTCTGGAGGTTGGGGCAGAAGGTTCACAGGCTCAAAGGCAGCTTGGACAAGTTAGGGAAACCCTGCCTCCCAATGAAATTTAAAAGGGACTGGAGATGTAGCTTAGTGGGAGAGGACCTGCTTAGCATGTGCAAGGTCCTGGGTTCGATCCCCAGGACTGCCAGAAAAAGGATGTGTAGAAAGTGGCCCAGGATGAGCCCTGCACTCCCTGTGGCTGTGTTCCTGGATCTGGTTACCCTCTTTTGTGTTAAACTTGGATAAGGTGCCTCTGTACCACATCCCACCTCAACCCTGAGGCACTGTACCCCTTTGCTGCCTCAGTTGGTGTTGTCTTCATGTTCGACCTGACCAGGGAGGGGTCTCCTGTCTGGGTATTCCCCCTCTCCCTCCCTCCCTCCGCCTCTCCCTCGCTCCAGCCCCCTCCCTCCCTCCCCCCCTCCTTCCCTCCCTCCCTTGCTGCCCTTGTACCTAGAAGCAGTATAATCACATTCTTCCTAAAGTAGTGGCTGAGTGACAGTAGCAAGGGGAGGGGCTTGGTGCGGTCTCTGTCACTTAGACTCCGACCCCAGCCTCATGTGTTTGTCTCTCTTGTTGCTCCTCCGTGCCCTCTTGGGCTGCCCATCGTAGATGATGGCTGTTCCAGAACATTCTCTATAGGTTCCTCCCGACTCCCTTTGCATCTGCTGCTGCCTCCTCCAGAGAGAGTCACCTACCTGTCTTGAGGCTCTCATTTCTCCTTCAGGTGTTCATTGAAATTGCTTTTCCTGTCCCCCCTGTTTATTTATCCACTCCCCCTTCTTTTAACGTCCCTGTCTCTATCCGTCTGTGTTACTGCTGGGCTACAGAGTCTGACCTTGTCTCCAGACCACAGAGCTTCTTTATCCTGCTGAGTATGATGGTCCGTGGGTTTTGCTGAAAACCATTCCAGTGCCCTTGATCAGAAGCAGGCGGGTGTGTGTGTGTGTGTGTGTGTGTGTGTGTGCGTGTGCGTGCGCGCGCGCGCGCGCTCTGTGTATATGATGCACACACCTGTTGCTTGTCAGTGATCGGAAACCTCTAAACCGAAGCTTTGGGTAAAGGATCCGAGACTGCCTGTTCAGGTTGGCCTCTTCCCACTGCAGTAGGACTGTAGACCATGTCTTGAGCAATGATTTATGTTTCCTTAGCATCTTCAAGAGCAACTGGCAACACAAGAACAAATATCCCTAAGAGTGGGTTGGATGAATGGATAATTGGAGCCAGTGCTTGTTAATGTTATTAGGCATGCACTGAGTACCAGGCTGTATTCTTAATGCTTTACCCACTTTCATCTGTCACTCTGTGTGATGGTCCTGCAGGAAGACAGTCATGGGTCCCCGAGGCACCTGCTGCTTCAGGAACTATCTTAGGTCTCATTGCTGGGAGATAGGAATGTAATCTGAATTCAGGAAGCCTGAGTGTTAACTGCCTGCCAGAGTGTCTGGGGAGGGAGTGGAGGTGTGGTTGAAACACAGTTGGATGCAACCTGGAAGCTTGGCAAGTTTGCTATCAGCGAGCACCCCGGGTAAGGTGATAGAGTGACTGGCTATGGAGCTAATAAAGATGAAATCTCCATTCAGTGTTTTATAGAACACCAGTAGAAACCAGCACCGCAGAAGCAGGTCGTTCACATCAAAGGAACGGCCGCCCTTTCTCATAGTGTCCAACATCTAGACTAGGACAACCCTGAGTGAGGCCCAGAGAGATGGAGTAACAAAGCCAGTGTCTGTTGAAGAAACTCAGACCCGATAGTCTTCCACAGTGCCGTTTCTCTGTCTCCAAGGTGTCGTCCAGAGTGAGGGCAGGGCTGACCTGTGGCTTTCAGCCCATCACTGTGGAAATGCCACCCTTGGTTGGTTAGTGTACCAGTTGACTTTCTGCTTTGTGAGTTGGAGGGGGTGGGGGGCTGACACCAGCAGTGAGCTCTCTATTCAACACATGTCTCCTTTGAATCAGTCAGTCAACTGAAATTTAGTCGTGCACACCAGCAAAATGTATCAACAGCTCCCCTCATCCCTCATCCCTCTCCCAAAAGCAAACTCAGAAACCTTGACCCAGCAGTTCCACCTAGAAGAATGTCATCTCAGGCATTGATCAAACAGAGTTCTTTTTAAATCATAAAGGGCTTATGCAAGGATGTCCATTGTCACACTGTTTATACAGGAAAACTGAGCCACCCAGCTGCCCAAACCCAGAGGATTAGCTAAATTAGGTTGTATCCTTCTGATGTGTTCTACAGCCATGGACCTTGCTGATTGATGCTGAAGTGTTCATACCAGCTGGCTTCAGTGGCACTGGGGACCAGTTAGGAAAACTGGCTTTCTGTAATGGGGTTTCGTTTTAGGTTTGATATAAATGTATAATAATTCATTTTTTAGAAAAGGAAATACATATAAAATTTTGTCCATGATCACATTGAAAAACCTAGGGATTGGAGAAAATGACCCAGTTGGTAAGTTGCTATGCCCCTCAATTCCCAGAAATGTGAGGGGACATTTGACCCGTGCCTGTAGAGGGCAGATCACAGCTGGAGAGGGAAGGAGCCTATCCACTTGGCCTTGTGTGGAGATCTGGCTGCACACTTCCAGTAAAGGACAAATGTCTTGTCCTGAGTACAGAAAGATGCCATGCTCTTTTCTACACAGGCATTCGGGTCTTCCCAGCACAGCACCTAGACAAATGACCTCAGGGGTGTCCTCAGTGGCTTGTTTTTTGTGACAAGACTGTAAACACAGCCTCTACTCCTAATGATGAAATAGACAGCTCTGTGTTGTCTCTATAAAGCCCATCGGTGAAGACAGAGAACGTAAGATGGTAAACAAACATACCTGAGTTAAAATCTGTGTGACAGAGGGTAGGGAGAGTTCTTGCAGGCGGAGGGGAGGCCTTACCTGGGCTATCTGCAGGACACTGGGACACAGCCTACTTCCCCTCTCAAGAACTGCTTTTCTTGAGTTTCCCTTTTCAAAACAGCTCTACATTCTACACAGAGAGGGTTATTACAGGTTTTCAGCACCTCCAACTACATTTTGAAAAAGCCCCATTTCCGTTGGCTTGCTTATAAAAGACAAGTGAATAATTTGTTTTAAAAGGTAAATGGTAATACTTTGCATTCCCAAGGGCATGTGCTGTCCTTGAAACCTGAATGTCCAACAGTAAATTATTTGATTCCTTCCAACAGTACCCCTTGTGTGGAAGGCAGCTATAAACATCCATTAAGGGCAGACTACTGGTCAGGCCAAACTCAGAGCTGTGTACTTTCCTACCCAACTGGGTGGGCCAGAATCCCACTGTATGGTTTGCCTTGGGGTAGGGGTGGGGGTGAACCTGGGCCACTGAAGGTGTGAAGAGGTTTGCTTAAGACTTATTTACCATGGGTTGGTGCAAAACGGTTTGTCCAGCCTGCTCTGCCCTTCTGTGTGTTTGTTCCCTGCCAGCAGTTGATGGGCACAGGGAACTGTTCTGCTCGGCACCAGGCTGTTGAAAGCATAATCAAATCACAACCCTCATTTTCTGAGTTACGTAATTTTGCAGAATGGACAGAGAGGCTCCTGGGAAAACTGTCTTTCCTCCTGTGAATTTTCAGGTCCATTTATAAAATGAGAAGCTGGGTTGAATAGATGACTGTGAACGGGGCGGATAACCCCATTTCACCTTTCCGTGTCTCCGAGGTTGAGTGGCCTTTGCCCGTGGCGCCTTCATGGAAACTGTTCTAAATATAGTTCCTGTTTGTTGTTGAATAATGACACAGGAGGGCGGGTGGTAGGGTTTCCAACTCCTTTCAGTCAGCAAGCAGGACAGAAGGCATCTCGTCCAGAGGGCCTCTTGAGGGATTGTGCCCTTAGCATTCAGGTTGTGCTGCTACTCCGGCTTTACTGACTGTGAACTGTGACCAGTCTTCTCAGCTCTCTGGGACCTACCCAGTCTCTCCCCCAGAGCCTCTAATTGATTCCTAACTAGCCCACAGATGAAGAGAAGGCATATGACTGAGATTGTACTAGGCCCCGGATCTCTTGCTTCTCCATCCACAGGTCTTAGCTAATGTTCAAGAGAGCAGATAGCATCCAGAGCCATGAGTACCAGTCTGGTTTTTTGTAGGGCTCATCACAGGGTGCTAGAAGGATCATAGGCCAGGTAGGACCCTAGAGTTCCAGTCTTTGGCACCTGTGACTTTCAGTTCTTATTTGTGGTCACGTGAGGGATGGGGTGATATTGCTTTCCTTGCCCAAAGAGGCTTTTTGGTTTTGTTGTTCTGTTGTGTTCTAGAACAGTTTTAACTGAATAACGAACCGTTTTGAACTGGCCCTGGACATGCTATTCCATCTTCCTGGCTGTGTTTCTGTGCAGTTTCCTGAAGAGCCCTCAGCTGCAGGCCGACCTGCTTTGAGGCATCAGTCTGGGGTCAAGTGACTGGATTTCTAGATATTTCCATAAAAGCTGAGTAAATGGAGGAGAATTGAGATGTCAGGAAAGAGAAGCATGTGAACTGCGTAGGGCAGTTGTCTGGTGGACTCTGTTGCACTGGATGCCCAGGAGTTCTGCCATATCTGAGTGAGTCTCCTAATCTGGGAGGGACAGTGCAGCTGGTGCATGGAGCTCCAGGGTGTCCTAAAGCTCTGTGTCACATGGCCCAAGACTACCAGATGCATGACCCTACCTGGTAATCACTGTTTAAGTGTCCCAGGCTCCTCTAAGGCCATCTTGATGTAGTGAAGGTCTGTTGGGCACCAAGGGATAGAAAGGAGGGCAGGTTTTCTGTGAAAGTAGAGCCTTTGGTGGTGGTGGTGGTAGGTGCTACCTCAGCAATTATGGAATTACAGCATCTTAAATTGCTTTTCATGTTATTGACTTGGTATTTTAAAGGCATACTGAAAAATGGATCGTGCTCTTCTTTTGCCTAGTAATTTAGTAATATATACAAATATAACATTTGCTTCTCTTTGAGGGTCTGGTAAACTTTATTCCTTGTGGGAAATACACTTTGAAATTTGATCATGTGGCCCTTTTTACTTAGGTGGCCAGGAACCTCGGAGTTCAATGTCAGGAGGAGACACTTCTATGAATCGGGTTTTCAGATTTATTTTACTGCCTCCCTGTGAGAAAACTTTTTAGTGTGATTGGTTTATGTCTCATTGATGGTCATCCCAGAGCCTTTGGGAAAGAAGAGAGTTGAGAATCCTTTACAAATAGTTCCCTCACAAAAATAGAGGAAGGCCCAAGGATTTCAGACTAGGAAGAAAGCTTTAGAACGGGAAAACTCTCCGAAGCAGATGAACAGATACACTTACTAGCATGTCATTCAAGAGAACAGATCCACGAACCAGACAGCCAAGACTAGCATCCTGGCTCTGTACTTTTATGGGCTGTCTGACGTGGATAAGTAGCCTGAGACTCTCTGTCACTTAGCCCACATCTGTAGAAGGGGCTATCTCCCGCTCAAGGTTTGCTGGGAGGATTAGCTGAGCTAATATACAGAGCCATAACCTAAGAAATGTGTGTAGCTCCCAAAAGAGTCCTGTTGGCTTTTCCTGTTGGCTTCATTTGCTCCACGTCTCTGCAGACGACACAGTGGCCTCTGAATGCTTCTCTCCCGGTCTTCCCTTCCACTCTGACTTCTTTACACCCCAACTCTCTGAGTGTAATTAGCCAGGACGCCACTTGTGCCTTTAAATACTTTTTAGTGAGAAGACCACTTTCCCCGTGGGTTGGCACACTTTCCCAGGGGACCAAGGAAAAGGTGACATGCTGTATTTCTTGAGGCACCACAGGCCTTGACTAGCCCCAGTGATCCCTGTGGCTTGGCAGTGATGGCTTCATCATGGACTATGACATTGGAAGGGCACTTTGTTTCTCTGTGCCTCAGTTTCCCTATAATACTACAGGGATACGTTCAACTCCCTTGTCACCTCCATGGAAGCTGGATTTTTATCCTGTGTCCTGTGGGTGGAGATTTTAAGCGATGAAGGCTTTTGGGCCTGTCTTCACGGAGCAGGATTAAAAAGTCAATAGACCTTGGGATTGAAGGGTTCGAGTCCCATTTCTTCCCTACTCCTTGACAATGGCAGAATGCTGATAAAATGGAGGACTGGCTGAAATGAAGGCTTTCTTGCCATTTGGGTAGTTTGGATAAAGGGAGGCAGACTTCCCAGCTCCTCTGGCCCCAGAGATGGACGTGTAGAGAGAGACCCATGGACTGGTGGAGGACGACACTCCCCGAGACCCCATCGAAATGCTTTTTCTCCTGCAGACGCACAAGAGATGGGAAGAGACAAGAGCTAACAAAAGCGGCCGGGAGACACGGAACTCAGGATTTAGCTGCAATTAAAGCAGGAAGACTTGTACCAGTGCATTTTTTTTTTCTAATAATTACCCACTCTTCTTGGTAGTTAAAGCCGGCACAGCCCTTGCCTGCCAGCTGCCTACTGTGTCAGAGTTGTATCGATCGATTTTCATGACTAATCTTTTCCCTGGCTTAAGTACACGCCAGCACTGTGCGTGTTTCTCTGGATACATTTTGGTCTTGTTTATGGGTATATATGTTACCTCCTACCCACGTTGGCTTGAGAAATCAGTAGGTGAATTACTAGATTTTCCTCTGAAATGGATCAATTAATGAATTTGTGATAGCATTCTAGAGCCAGGGTGGGATGGGGGGTAAGGGGTGGGTGGGAGGGTGGGTGGGGCAGATGGTGGGAGGGGGGAGTAAGGGGTAAGTGGGAGGGGGGGGTGATGGTGCTGCTAGAATCCTAGACCTGCACCTGTCTGACCCTGCTCAAGATGGTGGCGGAAGTGAGCCACCACTGCCCTCCTTTACAGCAGCGGGCTCTCTGCAGGAAAACACCAGGACCCCTGGAGCAACCTGGGCCCACCTGAGTGTTCTTCAGTGGCTCACTGTGGGTGGAGCTTTGACTGTCTTCCTCCTGAGCCCTCAGCTGCATGGCCAATCCAGCCTCTATGCTTTGTGGAGCTTGAGGCTCCAAGGCCTAGTTCTTGGATATATATATATAAAGCTGGGCATTGTGGCTTTAATCCTAGCAACCAGAAAGAAGAGGCAGGAGTTTATGTGAAACCCATCTCAAAAAAATGAATAACACCAAACTGATGAAAAGCAAAAAAGAAATCCCCAGGAAAACAAAAGAGAGAAAAACATTTAAATCAGTTTTAAAAAGATACTTAAAACATATTAATTTGCCGGGCGTTGGTGGCGCACGCCTTTAATCCCAGCACTCGGGAGGCAGAGGCAGGCGGATCTCTGTGAGTTCGAGGCCAGCCTGGGCTACCAAGTGAGCTCCAGGAAAGGCGCAAAGCTACACAGAGAAACCCTGTCTTGAAAAACCAAAAAAAAAAAAAAATAATTTATGTAATACCAAGATGTTTTAATGAATGTGTGCAATGTGTCATCCATGTTAGTGTTAAATATACCTGTATTTATGTATTTATCATTCCCTTATGATGAAGGTACTCAGAACCACCCTTTGTAGCTTTTTCAGACACACAGGACATCATTACCTATCTTTTTTCTGTTTTAATATTTGTAAAATCTGAGTGCATTTAGTTAATGTATATATTTAATATAGTGATGACTTCTTTTCTAAGAAAAGCTGCCATAAATGAAATTTGGGCCTTCTGGTAGTTTTTAATAGACAGAAAACCAAGGAAATATTATCCACTCCTTAGTGCGAGGAATCGGCATCTCTGTTAGTTACCCATCGCTGTGTAGCAAAAGGCTGGAGTTTGCTACCTAGCCAAGCCAGCAGGCACTTCTTATCTCATGCAGGGATGTGGAATGGGCTTCTTAGCTGGAGGGTTCTGGCTCAAGGGTACTTATGAGGTGGAGCTCTAGTCAAAGTTCTGGGCTTCAGTCCCCTGAGGCCTTGGCCACACTGGAGGATCTGCCTCTGGGCCTCTTCACTAGGCTGTTGGGGCCAGGCTAAGGGTCCTCACTGTATCTAAGCCAGCTTCTCCAGAGCTTAACAACTGACTACCGTATTCTTCCAGCTCTTAAAACTGTCTTCTAGGCTTGGCATTGCTAAATTCCCTGTGAGGAAACACAGGCTCAGGGAGGTTGGTTAACTTAACCAAAGTTACTGGAAGCCAGCGATGAGACTAGGCCTCTGTCTCTGGTAGCACCAGCTAGTCTGTCTTCTTCTAGAGACGGACAGTGTTGTTTGTGTTTTTCTAATGCTGTGGTCTTGGAGTTGACCCCAGGAGCCCCTGGGGTCACCATGTCTCCCTCCAGCTGTCTGATGGGACAGGAGTGGTCCCCTGTCGTAACAGCTTGAGTCATTGTCTTGCCTTTGAGATGTGTTTGTCTTTAGCGCCTTCTCCTCACCCTTGGTCTTCCAATTCTTCCTTCAGCCTCATCCCTCACGGCTGGGCGTCCCTGAGGCGTCCCTGAGGCGGGGCTCCTCCTTAGGGAAGGCATGGTTTCTGTGTGGCTTGCTAGCCACGGGGCTCAGGGACAGCGAGGATCCCTGGCGGCTGTCGATGTTGTGTTTACCACCTTGGCAACAAGCGGCTGCTGTTGGCACTGTGGCCCGGAGTCCTTGGCCAGGCACCTACTCGGGTTGGGGGGCCCCCCACTCCATGGCATGAGTTGGTCTGTGGCCAGGCCAGAACAGTGGCTCTTTCTTTTCAGAAGTAAAAGATTATTAATATGCTTTTCTAAATTAGAAAAGGAATGTTTTTCTTCCTTATAGATGATTCACAACATTTTATAAATGCTAAAAGTGAATGTTTTTAGTATATTAGCATTCTTGCCCATTCGTAGATACATTTACAAACAGAATCGGAGAAAAACCCAGATTGTCCTCATACAATGGTGTGTGTGTATGTTTCCAGCTTCTTTATTTAATAGCACTTTGTAACAATTTCCACGTGTCACTAGGTGGTGGTCAACAACATGGCTTTTAATCGCCATGTAACATCTCATCATCTCAATGTGAAGTATAGATATAGTTTCAATGCACCTCCCTGCCTACCTAGGACAGAATGTGCTACGGTTTAGTTGCATACCACACAGGATGGCCCGGAGAAGAGATGGCAGCAGCTTCCTGCCACAGGCCAGGGTTTGACTTCCAGTTTTGCCTCTTGAACACATTATTTACATTTGGAACCTCAGTTTCCGTAGCTCGGGGCCATCGCTTTACAGTTGTGAGGGTTAATGGGATGATGAATACCTACCTACCTGTAGGGAGGCTCCCAAGCTGCAAGCACCACTGTTCTTGTTGAAGACCCAGGCTCCGTTACTTCCATAGTGGTGTTCCTCACAGACATCCCACAGTTAACTCCTTTGGAATCATAGCTCTAGCGCGTGTGCTCTGGACATCGTCATCCTTGGAAGAGCTTTGGAGGGGGTTGTGTTTAAGTCAGGAGAGCTGAGTGTAGAGATGGACTTGTTGGATGACTGACTGTTCCTTTGGAACTGAGAGCTGGGTATGTTCGAGGTGGCCTCAGCTGTAATGGTGAAAGGGACAGGGGCAGTCTGGGGTCTCTGAGGTGGAGGATGAGGGACAGGCACTAGAGCAAGGAGGGGCGCTAAGGCTAAATGCTAACCAGGGCTTGTGGTCATATGGGAGAAATTCTTTCTGAAGAGTAGGTAAGTGTCTTGAAGCTGTCCATCTCTGGGACTTCTCTAGGAGGGAAAACAAGAGAGACACTGTCCTGAGTTGGGAGAATCGAGGGAGGAATTGAGACCTGACTCCCACCCTGCTGCCGTTGAAATGGTTGAGTCTTCATGTGTGACATTCACTCACGTGTCTCCACATGTCAACAGCTTTGCTTTGATCCTCAGAGCCTCTTCCCTTGTTGGGCATAGTCTCAGTACCCACAGCACCCTTTCACCTTTGGTACTCAAGAAGTAAGGGTTGGATGAGTGACTGAAGACAGGAGAATGTCCAAAGGAATAATGACCAGCCAGATCTGAGGCTCAAATAGTGATTCTTGAAGGTTTGCAGCTAGGGACCCAGGTGTCAGAAAGAGTTCCTCCTTGCCGGCCTTGTCCTCTGGCCCCATTTTGCCTCTCTAAACAAGTGGGGATGGCTTTCCTACCCGTTGAGGAATGGGGAACCTGTCCAGAAGGGCAGCCTGCTGTCTGTCAGGGTGGGCACCAATCAGAAGACAGCGCAGAGCAGGCAGTCCGGGGGGGGGGGCGCTTTTCTGCAGTCAACAGGAGCCTGTGGGCATGGCTGCTGGGAAGATGTATCTCTGGGGCTCATTGGCAGTGAATTATGGGGCACGTGGACGTTCTAGGCCCGTATTTCTGTCCAGGTGTCTGGGACGGCATAAATAAAGGGCAAGTACCCTGGTGGGTCCTGTGCAGACTTGTTATACCCTAGTTGCTTAGCGACCCTGAAGGCTGCATAACTCAGTCTGGCCCTGCCTTGGGGGTCTGGCTGGTGTGAATCCACTGCCTCACTTAGTGGGCCTCCCTGTAGATCACTCCACAGTACTGTGTGCTTCAGGAGCTTTTCATCCACAGCTCGGGTATCTGGGTGCGGAATTGAGTCTTAATGCAAAGCAGATAATGTGGACCCAGCAGTTTGTGGGGTGACTGCCTTCTGTCTCCCCGCCTTCACTCTAGGAGCTACTGAGGGAGTGAGATGGATCAACGCCAGACTTAGCTCTCCTCTATCTTTCTGTCTCCTTTGGCAGGAGGGTCCTTTATCTGCTCTTCAATTCAGTGGCTTCCAACATACTTTTCCGTGTGATTTGTCAGGGGTGCCGGGCTCAAGTCTGAGGACTTAAAGAAGAGGGGAGGGGCCGCGGGAGGGCTAGAGACCCGGACTTCCTTTGTAGCTTTCAGAAGAAAAGCATGCCTGTTAAAATAAATGATGCAGATATTTATGTTTGATGTATCAAAGAGACAAATGACATCAATACAGATTATAGAGGCATTCCTTCGAATGGTCCATCACACAAGACTCCTGGGACAGGCACATGGCAAGCCCCAGGTATCAGTCAGCCTGGGTCCTTTGAGCAGTGGCTTTGCTTTTAGGCATTCTCTGGAGCAGTGGTTCTCAACCTTCCTGATGCTGCGACCCTTTAACACAGTTCCTCAAGCTGTGGTGACCCCAACCATAAAAATTCCTTTTGTTGCTACGTCATACTGTAATTTTGCTACCCTTATGAGTCGTTACAGAACAGCTGTGTTTTCTGATGGTCTTAGGTGGCCCCTGTGAAAGGGCGGGAACAGGTTGAGAACTGCTGCTGCTCTAGATGGTTGGGGTCTTGAGGGCATTGTGTCATGGATTGCTTGCTTCAGGACTGTCTTGAAAGCCGGCTAGGAACTGGTGAGATGGTTCAGTGGGTAAAAGTGTTTACTGCCAAGTCTAACGACTTGAGTCCAGTTCTGGGATCTGCGTGGTGGAAGGAGAGGACTTGCTCACAGGTTGCCCTCTGACCTCTGACTGTGGTACATCTATCTTGATCGCCCGCGCGAGTGAGCAAGTAAAAGCCATCTTCATGTCTTCCTGAGCTGATTGCCTCAACTTCTGCCTTCACACGCGATTCCTTCTCTCAGGTGTGTTTTGCTCTGTTCCCCTCCCCCTGCCAACCACCCACAGTTTCTGAAGTGGACTTGGTGTGCTGTCTGCAGTGGGGACTGTCCTAGTAAAGTGTACAGAGTACAACGGCCCTGCTTCCTGCCGTCTACTTCTCTGTGTTCCACCATGCTGCCGGTGCGTCTGAGTTTTCTTCCCTCCTAAGAAAGATGCTTGCTCCTGCTGCTGTGTAAGAGTGGGCGAGCCCTTGGCTTCATGTGCTTAGAACAGCTGGGGAGCTTGCTTCTGCCTACACAGGTCTCTCTATCACCCCTGCAGACCCCAAGGCCCCCATTACTCCTGGAACCCTGCTTGCTTTTCCGGGTCTCTGCTCTGTTTGCTTGGGCTAAGGTCTTGAGAGGGTTTCCCCAGCAGAATCTACTGACCCAAGGCCTGTTGGGGGCATCCGTCAGGGGTGCTGCAGGGAACGGCAATTAAATCAGCCCCTTTAAGTTCTCAAACCAGCTTGTGAGAGCCTTGGAAGCCAGCCCAGCTAAGTTCAAGTATGGGCTCCAGCCCCTTCCATCTCGTTGACCTTGAGTGATAATATGTAACATTATCTGGGCTCTTGGCACAGGTTGGTTCATCCGAACTCCATGGTGTCTCAGGCTTTTCTGCAGCAGCCCTGGAGAAAGGCATCAGTCTTACCCCACTTTACTAGACTTTAAAGGGACTCAGATGTGGGCAAGTGATGGTCTGCCAGGCTGGCAGCCCGATGGAGCCTGCCTCTGACTCCGCCCCCGCTGGCGACTACACTCGAGTGTGCATGGCCATGCTCTGACTTGCCGTCACTCCCAGGGCTCACCTCAGTCTAGTCTCCGCCACCAAACAGAGGGACAGTGTTCACACTGCAGGACTTCTTTTCGAAGCCCAAATGAGGTGAAATGTAATAGATAGAGCGAGTGTGAGTTTCTTTATTTTGTTTCCCAGGCACAGGGAGTGGGACAGGGAAACAGAGAGACATTCATGCCCTGCTTGGCAGCCTCTATGGAAGAAGGCAGGCCCAGAGAGGGGAACTGTGGGGATCCCCCTCGTCGTGGGTGACTGTTTCATTGGAGAGGTCCTCAGCCTGCCCCAGAGTTTTGAAGATAGAGTGGGTGGCAGGAAACTGCTTCCTGGACAAGGGACATGCTGCTAAGAGCCTTCCCTTAGACGGGCCAATCAGAGCAGAGATCTGGTACCCCTCCTGTTTCTGGGGTAGTGTGGACTCCAGCAGGGGCATCCTCTGCTGAGATCTCTGACAGGCCCCACATTGACAGTGCATCCGAAGTCACTGGCAAGGAAGCCACTGGCCTGTCTTGGCTATGTCTCTTGAAGCCCTGGCCCATGTCTCTGGAAGGAGCTTCAGCAAGGACACAGGGTCTTCTCTGCACTGAATTTTCATTCTGCCTTAAACATCCATTCTGTTCCAGTGTGCTCAGGTGTAGGGACATTGCAGAGACACTCAGGTGGTAGCATGGCTGGGCTATGTGGATTCCCCACAAGGAACACGACTGAGTGAGTTGGCTGAGGGAAGGGGGTTAACCAGGGCTGAGTCTGGAAGGACACAAAAACCAGAGGCCAAAGCTAAGGAAGGGGTTACTGGAGGCTCAGGGTAGTCCCAGCATGTCTTAGGACCTAATCAGAACTATAGTAAGCCCAGACTGGAAGGCAGAACTGGGGTTCTGGGGTTCAGATCTATATCTCCCCGCCCCCGGGGGATGGTGGCAGGGTACACAGAGGAGACCAGAGAAATGGGAGCTGAGAGACTTATCTGTAGATTAGATGGGGTGAGTGGAGGTAACCACGGTGAGCCCAGACCAAACCCACAGTGAAGGAAGCTCTGGGAGTGCCTGGGGCGGCCACACAGCTGCCTGTGGGGACTGTGCGTTGTTTGTGGTCAGGAGGCCTCGGCTATGGGGAGGCTCCTGTTGTCTTCTCTGGCTGCCATGACGAGCCTTCCTCCTCCCTCTGGTCTCCAGTCTGATGCGTCATCCCAGTGGCGTTACTTTTGGGGAGCGTGTGTTTTAGCAGGTGGGAGCAGTGGGTACAGAGCTTTGTTGGGCAGTTTCGCTTTTCTTGCTTATATTGTACACTTTAATGTGCTACCCCCTTCTTTTCCTGCTCTTTATTTATTTATTTATTTTTGGATAATGGCAAAATCGCCGCTCGTGGGCAGCGGCACAGATAATACAAAACAACTCTTTGAGAAAAGCTTTATCTGAGCACAAAGCACTTGGAATTGAAGACCCCCAGGGATTTGCCTCCGCCGCCGCTCAGCTTTCTTCTCTCCTCTTCCCCTTTCTTTTCACTCTCTCCCTCTCCCTCCTCGTCCTCTTTCTTTTCTTCATTCAGACTTGCAGTAGAACCGGAGTGAACTGCGGATTGCCCTATTTTCGGCTGATTTGCATGTTAGAGAGAGCAGAGTAATTGGTGTTTAACCAGAACAAAAGAAGATCTGTTTTCTAAGAGAAAAAGAAGTTTTGAAGTAGCCCCCATGGCATCCGCCGCCGTTGTCTCTCCTCATTAGGGATTGAGTAGGATGGCCCTCGTAATGAGGGTGTGGGAGATACTGCTTTCCTTGGGATGAAGTCCGAGGTAATTGGTTTGAATGTTGTATTTGATGTGGATCTGAGGGCTGTTGGCAGAACACCTCTTTGGGACATTGGACATTCTGTCCCTACGGGAGGATAGGCAATGAGAAGCTTTGCTGAAACTCTGTTGATTTCTTGGTTGAATGCACCCAGGGGGCCACCCTGAGCCTTGAGTCCTTCTCCACATCTTCAGTTTGCTATAATGAGAAGCATCTTGGCAGCTGTCACCAAGTGCTCTGGAGGGCAGAGGGCAGGAGAAGCTTGGTGGCTGGATCCTGGTGAAAGGAAGAGTAGTCATTAGTTTGGGGCATTTTATCAGGGATGCTGAAATTAAGATGAATCCCTCCCCCACTTGGATCAGAGAGAAGAAAGGTTAAATCTGGACCAGGAAAAAGTCTTCTTAAAAAATTACTTTTATTTATGTGCATGTCTGTGTTTGTGTGCATATGTGTGCCTGCCATGGCTCACTCATGGAGATCACAGGATAACCTCTTAAAGAGTTGGTCCTCCCCTTCCACCATGTGGGTCCCGGAGATTGACCTCAGGTCATCAGGCTCGACGGCCGGTACCTTCACCCGGGAAGCCATTGACAACCCTGTGTTGCTCATTCTTCAGATGCACAGAAACCTCTTTAAGCGATATGTGTGCTTCCTTTCCTTCTGAATTTCACCGGTGTCTGGTGGTAGGATGAAGTCTTGTGAAAATTAAGTCGAATTTTGAAGACTTTGGGGGAATGTTTCATCGTCGTCGTCGTGAATTTGAAAATAAAATGCCACCGTGTAGACTTGGAAACATTAAGGGGAAAATGACTTGTGTTCATAGCGCTCTAAATACCTTCCAGTTTCTGTTGCTGTAACTCTGGTTGTATACACATGCATGTTGAGGGCAGCCTCCTCCCTCCCTCCCTCCCTCCCTCCCTCCCT
>CABHPH010128364.1:0-20726 GCA_902168325.1 Peromyscus nudipes
CCCTCGGCCTTGAGTTATCGACGACCCCAGATGTAGTAACTGAATCTTCCTGTGTACAGAGGCCAGTACCAGCCCTAATGTAGCATAATCACCTAATGGCATGTCCTCCAGCAGCCCACCGCAGAGCCCCTCAAGGTCCCAAGACTGACTTGGATCCTGGGCTACCCTAAGTGGCAGGATCAAGGCCTGTCAAGCTGTACTTGCCCTAAACTTGTGCCTCACCTCTGGCTCTGTGTAGCAAAGACATGGATGGAGACACTGACCGGCTATGTCCATGGGGTGCTCTGTAACTATGAGCTGTCACCATAGTGGCATGCCAGTGTGTGTGTGTATGGGTGTGCAACTCTCTGTGGCTTTCTTTTTAAAAAATAATTATTATATTTTATGTGTATTGATATTTTACATGCATGTATGTATGTGTACCACATGCATGCTTAGTACCTAAGGGGGCCAAAGAGGGTGACAGATACCCTGGAATTGGAGTTACAGATAGTTATGAAATACCATGTAGGTACTAAACCCATGTCCTCTAGAAGAGTAGCCAGTGCCCTTAACTGCTGAGTCATCTCTCCAGCGCCTGGCCATGGCTTTCTTAAGATGCAGCTCTGACACCTGGCCCTGACTCTCCTGCAGGCTTGTCCACTGCTCCAACATCACAAATGGGCTGAAGGCCCAACCTCAGCTACAAAGTCTTATCCAGGCCATCTCTTCAGGAGGATATTCCTAGTCTGCTCCCTTCACACTTCCATAGATTCCACCTTCCTCTAAACTTCCCTCCTTTCCCACTGCAGAAAGACATATCTCCCACAGAACCTGTTGAACACACCCTTCAGTCTTTCCATCTGAGAGTCAGAGAGATCCTTCTAGAAAAGTTCCCTCTCAGGAGCCCCTAAAAATTGCTCTTTGTGCCTTCAGGGCCCAGAATGTCCAGAGCCTGCTTATTGTGGGAGGGATGCAGAGCGCTGGGGGCAGAGGTCACTGGGATATTGGAGAAAAGCAGGTCTGTGCACCTCAAGGACTGGTGGGGTTGAGGAGGTGTCAATAAATCCACAAAGACACAGAATGGTGGGGAGATCCAGGTGGAATGCAGGCTCAAGAGACACAAATACCATAGGAGGAGGAAGGCTCTACAGCAAACACGTGGACTACAGAGTCAGCTAAGAAGCCACTAAATGGAGGATTACAGAGAGGTCTCCTAGGTCAGCAGAGTGGGGTGTGTGTGTCCACATGTACATGTGTGAGTGTTGACAGGGATATGAGGAGGGCCTGTGGAGACTGTGGACCCAAGGCCACAAGGGCTAGCCTTAAGAATGGGTTTCCTGGCCTTGCACCAGCCACTCACGGATAACCCAAAGTTATTGTTCACTTTGGACCACGACATACAGCTAGGCCTTTCCCCAGAAGATGGACTGACCAAGCAGCCACGTGGTCCTGAGCCTCTCTGCTTTGGAGAAAAGCAATAACTTGGGAACCTGGCTGAGCCTGAAGCTGGTTCCATCCTTAGACTCTGGGGATGGGGGTGGGGAGAAGTGAGGCCCACAGAAGCCCTTGGCCAGGGCCTGCTGAGTTGTTGCTTGGGTGAGGGGCTCCCACTTCAGCCGTTTTTCCTTCCTTGCCTGTGTGGAAGAGATCTGGTGTTTCCCTTGGGACCCCATGGTGCTCTGGGCCCCATCTGCACTTCTGTGCTGGCAAATGCAGAAGAATTAGCTCAGCAACTTCCTCCCCCTAATCCCCCACCCCCACTCTAAATACCTTGGAATCAAGAGAAAAGCCGAGTGGCCGTTTGCAGCCTAATTCTCTTCAGCTGTGCGTGCGTGCGTGTATGCGTGCGTGTTCTTGGGAGCAGAGGCCTGTGAGGGAACCTTTTGAACCCCAAATGTTGGAGTTGGAGGGAACACAAGGAACGTTGAGTCCAGCCCCCACCATGTCCAGATGACATAAACCAGATACAGGAGGAGGACAAGACCTGCCTCTGTCACAGGGAAACCCAAGCACAAAGCACCAGGTGCTGGGCTCTCGGCCACATGCATCCTTATCCCTCCAGTCCTCAGCCCCTGGAAGGTAACCAAGTGTAGGCGCACTACACTCTGAAGACATCCATGGTCACAGAGCACCTAGGCTAGCCTGGTCCTGGGAAGGGACTACAGTGCAACCCAGCAAGGCCATGACTGCTGCCTTCTTCCCCAAATTCCTTGGTGCCTCAGCCTGCCTTGCAGCCCCCATCTCCCTCCACGTTAGCCTGAAGTCTACCCAGTCCTCCCATGTCTCTCCAGAAACACCTATATGTCTCTTGTCTCTCAGCGAGAAAACAAATACTTTCAGTATCAAGCTCTACTCCTCTCTAGTCTCCCCCAAAAGATTAGAGAGGCAGGGTTGGGGAGCATATAGCAGGTATCCCAAGCTGATAGACAGCACTAGTTGATCGACAGCACCCCGTGTGCAGGAAGGTGGTGGTGTGGGTACATAGGTCTTGTCTCTTGAGCCTATGTTCCAAAGGACAGGTTTCTTGGCTTAACACACTTCTAAGACTGAGCCAAGGAGACTTCTTATAAGTATGGTGAGGTGTCTACCAGTCATCAAAAGGGCATTGACTAGGGACAGAACTGAGGGCCCAGATCTATAAAGTGACAATAGACATTCATGAATCTTTGTGGGGTGTGTCTTGACCAGAGACACAATTAGAACCCAGACTTTGTTAAATATAACATCAAATAAACTCAATTTTCATGATTTAAAAAAAAATCCATTCTCAGCCTAGTAGTGGTAGCATATATCTTTAATCCCAGCACTTGGGAGGCAGAGGCAGGCAAATCTCTGTGAGTTCAAGGCCAGCCTGGTCTACAGAGCTAGTTCCAGGACAGCCAAGGCTAGATTAAGAAACCCTGTCTTGGATAAGAAAATCCATTCTCAAGACAGAATCCCTATAAAGCTTCATGACTCCTGGGAGGATGTTCACTGCTCTAAGTGACCTTGCTTCCCAGCTCACTCACAAGTTTGAATAAAACAGAAGACCTTTGGGAAACCACAAGTGAGGTCTTAAGGATCAACTAGGGCACTTCCACAAGACACAGCTCCCCTAGGCAGCAGAAGTCTACCCATTTGGTTTGGATTAAGAACATCCATAACATTTTGAAAATGTGCCTGTATTTCTTACTGGGAGTTGTGTTTTGGTGAGACTTGTGGGTACTCTCTAAAGAACTGGGGATCCTACCCTCCTGACCTTTCCTGCAAGGAATAGGCTGAAAAGAAGGGGACCCAAACAAAATCCCCGGCCTCCTGGGCCAGAGAAGGCAAAGGCCTAGGCCTCAGAGCTAAGCTAGAAAGGGGCCTGCAATCACAAAGAGCAGGGTTTCAAATCAGAGCCCCATGGCCTCCTCACACGCTCCTGGTGCCTGGCCTAGCTGCTCCATGGGCCAGAAACAGCACCTCTAACAGGCAGGTGGGAAACAAAGACACAGAGGGTTCTGGTGCTCAGAGTGGAGGCCCCTCCTGATCTCAGCCAAGGAAGAGGATAACCACATTCACCCACATGGGCCTGATGCCCCTCTTAGAGGTCATTTGGGAGGTTGGCAATGACAGGAAGCAGGAAGAAGGTGGCTGGTCACCTATCTTGGTGACAAAGACAGATGAAAGGGGCCATTTGTGAGCCAAAGAGCCCAAGCTCTACTTCCAACATGCAAGTTCAAAGCTGAAATGATGAATTTTAAGATGGTGGCAGGTCCTTGAGTAGTTGCACATCTGCTCTGGGATAGGCAGAAAAGAAAACCACTAGTTAGGTATGAGGGTGGGACTGGCCTTTGAATCAAATGTAGCATGTTCCAAATGGGCCCAAAGGGGAAAGGCAAAGCAGATGTGTGGCCTGGCAGGAAGTAGGGTAGAGCTAGGCACAGCTTCTGGGGGTAAGAAAGGAACTGCCTGATGCTGGGGACATGACACCATTTTCTCTTTTCCCCAGATGAACAGTAACAGCAGGAGAAAAAGAAAGAAAAACAAAAAACAGAAACACCCCACCAAGCTCTCACCCAGTCAGTCAGTCATCCTTGGCAAGAGAGATTCCTGGCTGTTTTTGTAGACGTATATTTTCAGCAAAAGCAGTTAAGATGTATGGCCTCTGCGTGCTTTAGATGACCACACCCTGGCCTGCTCACAGGAGTGGCTCTCCCTCCCCTTCTCTCAGCTCCCTCGTTTGAAGTCATTTCTGGGGTGGTTTGGAGAGTACACCCAGAGTCCCACATGCTAAAACTACAATTTGCACAGGAAGTCCACATTGCCCCCAGCCTTGCTTATGAATCCAGGCAAGTGGTATGTCCTCCAAATTTGCTATTTTGGCTTTAGTTTGTCAGGTTTCTCCAGGTTCTAGTTCAATGCCTGGCACACGGGCAGTGCATAGACTGTGTGGACTGAATGGATGCATGAATAAGTAGACAGAGTGGGAACTATCCTGGACACTCCAGAGACAGGACCCCAAACCAAGAAAATCTGGAGTGAGGTAGAGTGGCTGGGGTCTAGTCTAATCTCAGGTCTATCATTACCTAGCTTTGTGACCTGGGCAGACCCAGGGCCCCCTCCATTTCAGCTACACACAAGTAGGACTTACCTTCCTGGGTGATAACACAGAAAAACAAACATTTCCGCAGGCGGTGGTGCACACCTTATATCCTAGCACTCAGGGAGGCAGAGGCAGGTGAAGCTCTGTGAGTTCAAGGCCAGCCTGGTCTACAGAGTGAGTTCCAGGACAGCCAGGGCTACACACAGTGAAACCTTGTCTCCAAAAAAAACCAAACCAAACCAACCAATCAACCAACCAACCAACCAACCAACCACCCACCCACAAACAACAACAATAAATCCAAAACAACAACAAAAACATGGCGGCCTCAGGAGGATGCCGGGGGGACAGACAGAGAGGGTGGAGAGGGTGGATTGCTTTTTGCATTCCAAGGTCAGGCCAGGGCCAGAGGCCCCTCATCTTAGATCATGGAACCTTTCAGAAACAGTGGCTGTTTCAGGGATCTGATGCCTTGGCACTACACTGCAGTTGGTCTCACACTAATTCAGAGGCATGAGCTCCAGGCTCAGCCAGAAGGACAGGTGGGGGTAGGGCGACCATACTCCTTAGACCTCAAGGGGTGGTGGACCCAGCGGGGTCGAGCGTATGGACAGGTTCACCCAATCCAAGCCCTGGAAACATCAGGCTGCTTCCTCTCAACCAATAACAACGTGCAGCACGGAGCTATCTGTGCTCAGCCAATCGTGAGGTAGGTCTCCCCTCATTACTCAACACCTGTCCAATCAACTGTGCCGTGGCTTCCACGTCACCAAGGTCTGGGTAGGTGGCCTGGCTACCGTCGCTAGGCAGAACAGTCGCGGCCGCAGCAGCACAGCACGTTTTTCCTGAGGGTGCTTCTCTACAGAGTCTGTGGTGGTTCTGTTGGGTCCAGTCAGATCCGGTGTGGTCTGCCTCATTTTGGATTACTTCAGTGTGCTTCTCCTCCGCGTGGTTCCGGTCCAGTCAGCCTCTGTGGGCTTTGTTCAGAGTGATCCTCCGCAGTGTGGTTCTTCTCAGCGTGGTTTTGCTCAGCGCGTTCGTCCTCAGCACGGTTCTCCACGGTGAGGTCGTATCAGTCATCAGCCTCCGCGTGGTTATCCTCGACTCGGTTGGATGTCCCTCAGCTCGGATTACTAGAGCGCGGTTCGCCTCAGTCCTGACCAGCCCTCCTCGGTGTGCTTTGCTCAACGTGGTCCTCAGTGTTTCTCCTGTGCACGGACCTCCGCGGCGAGGTCTTATCTGTTTCAGCATGGTGGTCCTCGGTACGGTCCGATCTGCCTCAGCTCGGATCGCTTAAGCGCGGATGGCTCTGGTGAGGATCACTTCAGCTGGGATCACTCTGGTGGGGATCACTCTGGCGCTGATCGCCCTGGGGCAGTGGGTTCCCTTGGTGCGGTCGGCTGCCTTGGCGCGGTCGGCTGCCTTGGCGCGGTCGGCTGCCTTGGTGCGGTCCGCTCCCTTGGTGCGGTCGGCTGCCTTGGCGCGGTCGGCTCCCTTGGCGCGGTCGGCTCCTTTGGCGCGGTCGGCTCCCTTGGCGCGGTCGGCTGCCTTGGCGCGGTCGGCTTCCTTGGCGCGGTCGGCTCCCTTGGCGCGGTCGGCTCCCTTGGCGCGATCGGCTCCCTTGGCGCGATCGGCTTCCTTGGCGCGATCGGCTTCCTTGGCGTGCTCCCCTTTCCTTCTCAGCATTCTTTTGTAAGCCGGGTCCCCTTAGGGCCTTTCTCAGTGCGTTTTCCTCAACGAGCTTCTTTTCCTCAGCGTGGCTCTACCTGGAGTGCTTTTCTCCTCAGCTCGGTTCTCAGCGCTTTTTCCTCAGCATGGTTCTCCCTCAGTGCGTTCTTCTCCTCAGCGTGTTTTCCATTGCTTTGTGGTTCTCCAAGCTGTTCCCTAGCACGGCTCAAGTGGTAGGTCCACATGGTGGAGCTGATAGCCCCCACGCGGCAACTACCGGTGGCCAGAAGCTGAGGTGATTCTGTGCCGCGCTTTCGCGGCTCCATCTTCATTTAGCGGCCTCGGTTCCATCTTCGTTTCGCTGCCGCGGCTCCATCTTCGTTTCGCGGCCGCGGTTCCATCTTCGTTTCGCGGTCTCGGTTCCATCTTTTTTCGTGGCCTCGGCTCCATCTTCGTTTTGTGGTCTCGGTTCCATCTTTTTTCGTGGCCTCGGCTCCATCTTCGTTTCGCGGCCGCGCTATTCCATCTTCGTTTCGCAGCTGCGCTATTCCATCTTCATCTTGACCACAGAGGCAGGGGGTGGCCTTGAGGCCAGTTGAGTCCCGAGGTCAATTGAGTCTCAAGGTGAGTGGCCCGGGACGTGGGCTCAGGCCGTGGGGTTCTGAGACCCAGGCTGAGTCTGAACGCACTCGAGCTGGGGCTGAATCCGTTTGGTTGCACCTCAAGCTTCTCAGCCCTGCGTGGCCCTTGCCAAGGTCTGGTGGCCTTGCTAGATGGCGGCTGTCTTTAAAAGAGGGGCTTCGTTTGGGATGCTCTCACATGTTGGGGGAGGGGTATCACGGAGCTGAGTCTGGGGGAGGCTGATTATTTCTGAGTTCCAAACTGAATTGAGATCTGACTCTTGGATCTGAGTTTTTTTTTGGGGGGGGGGGAGGGCGAGGGTGGGTCTACGGTGGTTTCGAGTCCAGAGCCGAGTCACAACTGGAGGTAAGTAGGGATTCAGGTGATTCTGAGTCTAGAGCTGAGTTGTGAGTCAGCATTCAGGTGTGGAGTCCATTGTGGTTCAGGAATGGGATCTGGTAGTGGAGGCCACAGTGGTTGCAATGGTTCCTGGCCTTCCTAATGCTGTGACCCTTTAACACAGTTCCTCATGCTGTGGTGACCCCCAACCATAAAATGATTTTCGTTGCTACTTCGTAACTGTAATTTTGCTACGGTTATGAGTTGTAATGTAAATATTTGTGTTGTCCTGTGGTGAAAGGATCATTGGACCCAAAGGGGCCGCGACCTACAGGTTGAGAAATGCTGGATTAGTTAGTCCCAAGTGAGGAAACAGAGTTGAACTGCCAGTTACCTCCAGATTCTCCGTTGGGATTTGATCCCTTCCTATGGTTTTGAGTTGAGATCCAAGAGTCTCAGGTCCCTTTTGGGGACTAGACTGAGGATTTTGAGCTATATTCAGGGACCTGACTGGGGAGTCCAGAAAGAATTAAAGTTGGTTTTGAGTGTGAGTGGAGTATGGACTGAGTTAGGGATCAGGACTGAAATATAAAGAGTCTGGTTTTTAGCGAATGTGGATCACATTTTGAGAAGTAGTGTATAAAAAATCTTTGTCATCTGTGGATCAGAGTTGATTAAAGGATCACCAAGGCCAGGGCGCAAATCTCAGCCCTCCATTTTGTTCCTCCCGGCTGGCCACGTTCCCTTTTCTGAAAATGGCCACATTCCCTTTTCTGTAAAATGGGGATGAGTGTTGTCCGGCAGAACCATTCTTGGCATAAAAGGGAGTAATTCACTGGATAAAAATAGTTTTAGCTTATATGACCAAAAAGTGCAAAAGGTTTCTCAGTAGTAATAGGCACAAATGAGGTATAAATCTTTTCTCATACTATGTACCCTTTGTTAGTCAGAAACGAGCAAAGGGGACTTTTTTTGTTCTTTCTCTAGTACTTGCCCCACCCCCAGCCATGAGCCTAATACACAGCCATCCTCAGGCAATACTTGTTGAAGGAAAGCAGGCAGGCAGGATTAACCAGGTTTCTATGGTGTCTCAAATGATCCATTTCTGCACCTGTTTTCCAGATACTCACTAGGAGAAAACTTTAAGGATTGGATTGCTTGATTCTGGTTCTATTTTAATGTATTACCAAACATACTGAAGAAAAAAGTGGATCTGTTTCAGGATTTATGCTCCAGCTAGAAGGATCTTTTAAAATTTCAAATCAGAGCATGTCCAAATTCAAATAAAGAGAGCACAAATTGAAAAAAAAATGAGCCATTTCCCTGTAGAAGTTCCATGTACAGTATTAGCTAACTGAATCCAACAGTATATTAAACAACAGTTCTTAAACAAGTGGGATTTCTCCTTGGAATGTAAAGATGATCCCATATCAGAAACTCTATCCATGTAACTCACAGGATTAAGAGACTACAGGAGAAAAACCATATGGTTCTCTCAATAGAGGCAGAAAATTTATATGATAAAGTTTAACACCTATGTATGTATTTGAGGGGGCTGGAGGACATTACATAGAAAGCCAGAACTAGAAGAGAACTTCTCTAACTTGATTCAGTATATATCTAAACTTAACTTTCTGGTAAACTTAAGGGAGAAACTGTATTATTCTTTTAAGATAAGGAACAGGTCAAGGGTATTATCCTAGCCACATCCTAATATAAAGAAAAGAAATGGAGATGTGAGGCTCTTGTGGTAGGAAGAGTGAAACTAATTATGTACAGATCAGAGGAATTTTTTTATACTGGAGTTTGCAAACATTTTGGTGTTACAACCTTTGTGCACTTAAAAATCATTAAGCACCCCCCCAATTTATTTCTTTAGATAGATTATATCTATTGGTAGTTACATTCTTAAAAATTAAAACTGTGTGCTTAAAACATAGAGCTGTATAAGCATATTTCCAGTGAGGTCATACCTTTGGAAAACTCTGACTTTGTGAGAGTCAAAATAGAAAAGGCAGACAAGGTCTGAGTATTATGAAAATACTTTTTCCTAAGACCTTCTATGACCTTTCTTGAGAGGGTCTGAGTATGCTTCTTGGGAATCTTTGGGCTTTGAAAACTGCTGAGCTACCTGAAAAATAATAGTTTTGCAACTAAAGAAAGATTTTAGCAAATGTTTTGGGTATATGCAGTATATATATATAGTTTGGATATATATTCAAACAAACAACAAACCAACCACATTTCTTTATAGCAATAGTGATTTAAACGATGGAAGAAGTATACTAAGATAGCAATTAGAATAGCAACAAAATTTTCTGGTCTAAACATTTTTTTAAAAGATGATGTTTATAGGAAAAAATGTAAATTCCCATTGGAGGATAAAGGAAGGCAGAGACATCCATTTTCTTGGATGGGAAAATTTAGCATTAGAAACCTCAATATTTTGCAAATCTATAAATTCAGTTAGATTGCTGTCAGACTTCTAGTTGGAGGGTTTAACATGTATTGCTCAAGAATTTTTGTGAAAGTAAAAGATCTAAAAATGCCAAGTGAACTTTGAAATAACATTCCACGCCTTAGCAGCCAGAAGGGTGTAGTGACAAAGACCCAGAAGAGAGCTCAAGAGCTCAGTGCTGAGTCTAGAGAAGGTGACATGATTAAAAAAATGGCACCATATATCAATGAAGACTACTTGGAAGATGTTAGAAAACCAGTAAAATAGAAAAATCCTGTGGATTTCTGAATCCCTAGAAAAAGTGAGCTCCAAATAGACCAAAAAGTTTGAAGTGAAAGGTAGTTGACATTTACTTAGTAAGAAAAACCATGGAGAATAATTTCCTGGTCCAAAGTGGCATGGAGGTCTTTTAAGCAGGACAAATCTTAAGACTAAAATTTATGAACTTGAATAAATGATGCAAATTAAGGATTTCTATTAAACAAATCCACCATGGCCAGTGCCTCTATTTCTGATAGAAAGGCATGATTTGCCTTTTAATTCTTTTACAAATGTAATTTTGCCCATGACAAACTACAAGATAACTGAAATACTAAAACTAGAGAACAGCAGTTTAAGATGATGAGAAAGCCCTGCAAATCAGTGAGAGAAAGATGACAAGAAACTTGGAGGGTTAACGGTGAAAATATGCCCAAACTTAAGTCACCAGAGAAATGCAAATCAAAGTGACATTTATTTTTCTTATGAGAAAGAAGCCTTAGAAAGGAGGATAATGCCAAGTGTTGGCAGAAGGTGGGGAACAAGCCTCCCTGCCTGCTGCAGGTGAGAAGGGAGACCGGCACAGACATTCTGGAAAGCTGGCCAGCATTTTTTCCTCAAATAAAATATTTTATACCTGCGGCGCAACAGTTTCCCTCCTGAGTAAACATGCTGGAGCAGTTCTCCCCCAGAACAAGGAGAGGCTGTGTGTGCCTGCTCAGCACAGCATGGCCTGGGGGTGGTGGGGTGGTGGGCATTTGGCTCTGGTTGCTGTGGTTAGAAGCAGGGGACTAGATGTACACTTCACAAGATGGAGACACATAGAAACAGTGCTGAGTGACACAAACACCAAACAGAAGGAGGGTTTCAGTACATGCCTCTGTTGAAATTAAAATTACACACCACCCAGACCTGCAGTAACAGGGCATGCCATACATACGTACGATGATATAAATAAATTACTCTGGAGCAGCTGTCTGAGTGGAAGGGAGTTGGGGGTGGTACAGGATAGAGATCGAATGAAAAAGCATGGAAGTAGCGGAGTGGTACTTTTAAACAGACCCTTCCAAGGTAATAGTGTTTTATGGGCTGAAGGTTGTGATTTACTCTCTGTGCTATGCACCAGAATCCAAAAGCCAAGGATGAAGGAATAAATGTGCATCTATCACTCTCCTGCCAGATACCCTCTGTTGACTCCTATTTCTAGGAACATCAGATTTTTACAAGATTGGCTTGCCTTGGACTCTGACCATTTCTTCCTCTCTTGCTGAGCTCTGGCCTCACCAGCATTCCTTGTGTGTTTATGTGATTTGTGCATTTGTGCACATATGCATGTGGCTGCTCTTCTAGGTGCATGCATGTGTGGTGGAGTCCAGAGGTTGACACTGGGTGTCTTCCTCTATCACTTTCTACTTTATTTTTTAAGACAGGATCTCTCACTGTTCCGGGAGTTCACCATTTTGTCTTGACTGGCTGACCAGGGAACCCTTTGGGATCTTAGTGTCTGTGACCTACAATCCCAGTGCTAGGATTATAGGCATGTGTTGCCATACCTGGGGATCCCAACTCAGGTTTTCATGATTTCCAGCAATCATAATTCCCAGCAATTACTGTATTCAGTGAGCCAGCCCAGCACCAACATTCTTTTATTTTGCTACAACAGCAAAGTATTCTTCCCACCACAGGGTCTTAAGGTTAGCCACCCTGCCTGGCTTGCATTTTCCTGTAATCTGCCTATACCGGTAGAAATGCCTTTTCCAACCTGTCATATCAGTCAGTTTCTTCAGCTACTTGTTAGCTCAGTCTCTGAAGTGTGGGCTACACTGTTACTTTTCTTGTTCCTTAGGCATCTACTTAAGTTGGCTGCCTGTCTCTTCCCATAGAAGAGAGGTCCTGTGAGAGCATGCATGTCTTCTCTATAGGGTTAGCACTCTGCAGGTGTGTTACACGTTTCTGGTGAATGGCTTCATTGATTTGTTGAATGAAAGGAGAGATCAGGCCAGGAAAGTGTTCTTTCAATACTTTCAAAACTCAGTGAGAAAGTAAGTAGTGAGGGTTTCTTAACTGCCACCCTGGGATATTTGCTGCAGGATCAGGGATGGGGTCCGGGTAGGTGCTCTGCATTGTAGAATGTTTAGCAACCTAAATGGCATTTACCCAGTAGAAGAAATCCCCTCACAATTGTGATAACAGATCATGCCTCCCAAGGTTACCACATAGCCCCTGGGAGGTGGGGGTGGGGGCACTGCCTGCTAGGACTGCCTTAGACTTGTTTCAAGGAGCTGGAAGGCCTTTCTGTTCTGACCCTTTAAACATAGCAGGCCCTGGCCTACAACCTGCCTTGCACCAAATTCATAGCCTCATGGCCCCTGTGAGAAAGACCCTGGCCTATGTCTGCGTAATAGAAGCATCCCCATCTCTGCTCAGTGGTATAAATAGTTTGGCAGGTAATTCCTGTCCCCATAAACTATGGGATTCCTTTAAAATTTTTAGTTACAACAATCTTAAAACAGCAACAACAAATGAACAGAGCCCCACTTACCTTTTATGTGTATGAATGTCTTGTCTGCATGTATGCATGTGTACCATGTATGTGTCTGGTATCCATGGAGGACAGAAGAGGGGATCACATCCCCTGGAACTGGAGTTTCAGATGGTTGCAAGCTGCTATATGGATGGTGAGAAACAAACTTAGGTCCTCTACAAGAGCAGCAAGTATTCTTATCTACTGAACTATCTCCAACCCCAATTACAAATCCAGTTACAGCAATCTTTTAGCTTCAGTTCCTGAGTTGTGGATAGCATTGGCACCTGTGGCTTTCCCAGGTTGGAGATGGCCTGGAAAGAGGCTGGGTTGGGTCTTCTCACCACCTCCAGTTAGTACAGACTAGGAAGTGGCTCTTGTGAACAATGGATCCAGAAGTTTACAGTACACTTAGGAGGAGAAAAGGGTTTGCCTCCGAGAAGGCTGGTTGGGGAGAGTAAGTGGGTGGCCTCTAATACTGGGTTTCCTTTCTCTGTGCTTGCCTCTGATATCAGCCTTTGCCATGATCCTCTATGCTGCCTGGCCCCAGAAAGTCTGGGTCACTGGCCGGAGCCCAGACTCCCAGGGTCCTGATCAGAGCCCTCAGGAAGGCCTGGGAGATTAGAGCACAGAACTCCCTAGCCTCTCCCACAGGGAACTAAAAGCTTCCCTGAGCCTTTCCTAGGCCCTGAGACCCTTGTTTGCAATTTAAATGTGGCCTCCTTTATGGAAGAATCCCAACTCCTTGAAGAGTCTTGGGCTCACTCTCCCTAGCAGTCCTAGCCTTAGCCAGGAGAAGAAACTGATCTAATTGGCCTTTCTCCTAATAATGCTAATTGTGGCAATTAGCTTCTGAGAATAGGGAGGGGGCAGGACCAAGCATACCAGTTTGTCCTTAGCTCAAATCCAGACCCACTACTCAGGCTGTTGTCCAGGTTGACTGAGCCTTGTGAAGGTTCTGCATGGGCAAAGACACAGAGATAAAGGAGGGAGGGTTGAGGCCTGCTGGCTTCCAGGGATGGTTACAGTGTCTATACAGGTGACCCTGGGCTTTGCCATATGGTCCTTCCAAAAGAGGGTCTAACTGGAGTATAGAGATGGTCTGAATTAATCAACAAAACAATATCTACCTTCCATTCTCGAGAAAGAGACCAGGGGAGGGGGTATGAGGACTTCTAGTGTGACAGCAAATTAAATTCTGAAGCATATGGATTAATCTTTTATAGATTAAGAAGCCATTCCTTCGTATGGCCAATTGGAATGTCTAAACCTCTTAACCTCTTTTTGGTTTTTCGAGACAGGGTTTCTCTGTGTAGCTTTGCGCCTTTCCTGGAACTCACTTGGTAGACCAGGCTGGCCTCGAACTCACAGAGATCCGCCTGCCTCTGCCTCCCAAGTGCTGGGATTAAAGGCGTGAGCCACCACCGCCCGGCTTTAAACCTCTTAACCTCTTAACATACACAGATGGAGCGTGTGTTTCTTTATTCTGCAGTCTTGTTTACAAAGCGCTGTAGGCCCTGTTCCCTCTGGGAGCTGGGAGTATGGTCTGATGGCAGGAAACTTAGTCCTAGGCACAGGCATAAGCAGCCTACATGTTGAGTTATTCTAAGGTTACATCATAGCTGACTTTTAGTCAGTATATAGTGTCTGTATGGTACAGAACCTTTCCAGGAAGTGAATTATGTGTAGGAGGCAGGAAAGTGATTATTGCCCCATTTTATAGACTCAGCCATTCCACACTTACTTGTTGAAAGTCTACCACACATCACACAATTGGCTCAAGGTGGAGGGATTTTTACAGGAGTCAAGTCATGCCTGTCCTGTGGGGCCCATGTTTGGTTATACACTGAGGGGAATACTCTCTGAGAGCTGGAGATACAGAGAGAGGCCTATCAGGAACCAGCCAGAACCAATCTGGAATCCTAGTGAGGCACTAAGACCAGGAAGGCAGTGTGAAGGAGGGAACCAGAGAGAAAGAAGCTAGGTTTCTAAACTGGGGTACAGAGCTTCAGGCCTTGCTTCCTGTGAGGATCTTGGGCTTGTTCTGAGACCATCAGGAGCTGCTAAGGGTCTCACACTCAGGAAACTAAGTGAAATCCAAACTTTAAAAGGATTTTTCTTGCTAAGTGGAGAATGAATAGGAAGGGAACGAAGCAGGTTAGTTACAATTTGGAAGGTGTGGCTTACCAGGGCAGTGACAATATAAAAGGAGGGAGTAAAGTGATCAGTCTGGCTTGGTAATGGACTAGGTGGGGCAGCTAGGAGAAGAGGTGTTGGACATGGTTCCTGGGTTTCAGGCTTATGCTACTGGAAGAACTTTCATTAGAGGAAGAACAGTAAGTTGGGGGGAATGAGATATGAAGTGGAGAGATATAGAGGGTCTATCCACTGAAAAGATGGTAGTCAGTCCAGGAGTTCTGAGGGGACCATTTTAGTGGGCAGCAATACTTAGTGGGCAGTGAAACTGGGGACAGAGCCATCAGGGTGGTAAGACAACCAGCATGGGACAAATAGAAAAGAGGAGCCCATTCTTGCAGAGGTCACATGGAGTCAGTGTTCTAGTCTTCTGAGGGTTGGCAGTAGACAGCAACTAGCCTGGAATGTGCCTCTTGCCAGGATGACTATGACATCTGCCTTTCTCTGGGACAACTAGAGAGAAGTCCATATTCCTCAGTGGTTCTGTTTTCTCTCTCTGTTCCTCGAATTAGGGTAGCAAAGAGAACTTTTCCACAGAATGTGCAGGGAGGGTCACCTCCCTCAGGAGGCCTCGTCCTTCCTGAAGTATTTCACAATCTTGGAAGGATGGAAAATCCTTCTACCCATTTTAATGCAAAGCTGGGAAAGCTTTAAAAAATGGCCTTGAATAGGCGGAGATGAAAAACAAAGAGGCTGCCAACACTGGAGGCTGGGGGGAAGGGGGATATGGGGTAAGGAGATTTTGGTAGGCTCCAAAGTTAGCAGTTTCAGAGCTTTATTGCTCAGACCCGGAGGCCCAAGCCAAACAGGGCAGGACCAGGGTTCAAGGTGCAAGGGACAACAGTCCTTTGGCGGAAGAGATCTCTTTCTTGTTTTTTTTATTCCTGATTAACTGTTCAAACAGCCTTCAGAGATTCTTCAAAAAGCTGTTAACTGTAGATCCTCCACTTCTTCTATTAGCTAATTTTTAAACACAGCTGAGCCCTGAGTGTCCCTTCCAAAGGCTCAGAGGTCAGAGGCCAGCACAAACTCTATGCCAGCTCTGTGCAGGCTTAGCCTCATATGTCTAGGAACGATGTACAGTAGAGTAGAGGTTCTGATCCCTCCCTCCATGTACCAGATCAAGGTTTCATCCTCTGCCCTTTGCTCAGGGTTTAGTGGGTTTTACTAATATTACTGTAATTCCCAAATGAACCTTCCAGGTCATTGTAAAAGAGCAGGGACTGTGTGGCAAAACCTGGGTGGGAAAAGTGGCTCAGACTGTTAAAAATAAGCTCCCAACAGTGGAAGGGAAGCACTCCCTCCTTGAGGCCTGAGGTCAGTGTCCCGTTAATCTTCCTGCCAAGTTATACCTACCCTAAGGGTTTCGGGGTCATACCCTATCCTTAACCACTCAGAACTTTTGAGAGATGGCATTTCATACCTAGAGGTACTGTCACAAATATATACAATCAATGTGCACACACATCTATCCTATTCCCAGTCAGGGCCCAGTGTTTCTCCTTGTCCTTCTCTTAGCCTATGTGGCATCTACCTTGTAATAGATGCTGAGACCTACTTAGATCCATGGCTATTCCTGAAGTCCAAGGATTCAGCCTTCTGGTGTCACCCACCTCATCCTAGCTCTCTGGGATCCCAGCTTTTCTAAGGGAGCCAGTAGCCCTCTCAGCCAGTCACCTGTCCCATGCCAGATAGCCATGTCAGCAGTTCTAGTGCTCTTTAACCACTGTTAGGCATTGTGGACCTCAGGTTCTGTGGATGGGATTTAAGACTTGTAAGAGCACAAGAAAGAGTAGAGCAAAAGAAAGCATGCTACACAGAAAGACTTGTCTGAGGCCAGTGGGTGCCTGACGTGAGTCCTGCCTCTGGGGAAGTCAGCACTCCATGTCTGTAGAAGGGCACATCCTGTCTTAACCTTGGCAGAGAGACTGCTCTTGGGTTCATGCTTCCATAGAAGCAGTCTCAGTAGGAGTAGAGAGGCAGGTCCTGTTCTCCCAGCCCTCTGCTTGGGCAAAAGTCTTCTAAGAAGTCACATTCTAAAGCAAGTCACAGGCATCACAGGTTGGGAAAGGCAGGCTAGGAGTGCCAGGGTCTGGAGCAGTTGGATGGAGGCCATCCCTGAGAATAAGCTGGACATATAGGTGTGGGTGCTTAATACCGTGGTAGGTATATAGAAAGGCCCCAGGACACCACGATAAGGTACCACTTCCCTTCCTGCCTGGGTTGCCTTAGCACCAAATACCCTACCACTAACTTGCTGTAAAAAGATGGAGCTGGTCTATATGCAAAGACAGATGCCTCTACCAGCCATTCATCCTGCCCTGGCTTGCTCCAGTAGACTACATATCTCCTCTTGATTCTGTTTCTTAAAATTCCTAAGCCTCGATAATCCAGAAAATAGCCACTACAACAAATGTTTATGTTCTTCATCCTATCCTTCCCACGGAGGCCTAAATGCTAAGAACAGTACTGCCTGGAGTTCTCCAGAGGCTGCCAAGGGGGCCATCACCCTACACAGTGCTGTCCTCCTCTTCATTCCCTTCTTAAGGGTGGGCTTCTTCTCCTCCCATAGGCACTTCTTCCCAAAACCACTTGAAAGGCCTTACGTTTTAGAGGGATAACCTGAGGGTGGCACTGAGTCTCAGGGTTCAGATGAGAGATTATCTACGCAGAGCTGGTGGAACCCTCAGTCTGCAGGGCTGACTTCAAAGCTGCTGCTGGGCTTAACCCACTGCATCAAAGTCAGCCAGTTAAACAGTTTGCACATAAAAGGGAGAGTGGAGGGCTTAAAGGCCTTCCTGTGAAGGCAGGCAGGCATTCCACCCTCTTCTTAGGCACAAGAGCCACTGGAGGAGGAAGTAACTGCTTCTCAAAGACTTGCAGAAATTACAGTATAACCTGGTTTAGGATTTGAAGACTCTACAAGCCTTAGGCCTTATGAGGCACCTGTGTGGAGAGGCCCTTCATATCTGTTCAGCTACCTGCTTTATATACGATCTTGTACTATGCTTCCCTGCCTCCAGCACCTATGTTTTAGGTGGCAGACTAGTTGGCTATTGGGAATGAGGATGTATGGTGTGACAGTACAGAAGGAACTCAGAGTCAGGCTGCTCAGATTGGATCCCAGCTTTTAGGTATGTTTGAACAAAGGCTTGTTACAGTACCTTCCTTCCAGCTCTAGCAGCCTTGTGTGAGCAGGTTTAGAGGAGACCGCCCCCCTCCCCCAGAAGTCTCTGCAAAGGCCCAGGGGAATCTACATTACTCTCTGTCTCCCCACTTCTGCCTCCCTCCCCACCCCTGCTGGGTCCCTTGCTTGACTCCAGTATATTGTGGTCCCAGAAGCACCAACTTCTCAAGCAGAGCCTAACCTTTCAGAGCACAGAGGGGTGCTGACCCTGCCCTCATTCGGGGAGACATCAAAGGGAAACTAGAAGCATTCCTCACTGACCCCCAGTGAGTGGGAAAAAAGCAGCAGTTCTGCTCAGCTGCCTGGGCTGGTGATTTTCCATCCTACCAAGGATATCCACATGCTACCCCACTCTGGCCTTTGAGGAACGAGGAACCTCAGAGACCAGGGTTTGATTTTCAACTTGTTAATGCCATGAAGGGCTAGGCTTGTTGGCTTCAGGGCATGTCCAGCCATCAGAGGGGCTCCCTATCCTCAGTTTCCTCACGACAGGCTGATGCTAGTTTAAAATCTTAGCATTTCTCACCCCAGCAGAACACTACCTTGGGTTCCCCTGAGACCTGACTAGTTTGTGTGTGTGTGGGGGGGCAAGAAAAGTAAAGATAAGATGCCTATCCCCTCATTCCCTATCAGCTGTTTACCCACCAGGCCTTTTGTGGAGTGCACACTGAAGCCTAAGTAGCAGCCCAATGTAGATCAAGTTATCCTAGACTGTTCCAAGCCCTCAAGCAAAGCACTGTGAAGGCCTGAGGATTCAGCAGCTCCCAAGCTGAGGGGGCAGGAAACCCAGAAATGGAAGTCACATTTATGCTAGCACCAGCGTACCCCCTGACTAATATGGGCTTTTGGTAGCTTCTGACTCTTAGATCTCCATGTGCAATTTGTAGGCTAAAGATACCCTACCCAATTCAGGGTTTCTAATCCCATCCTTAAGAGTTGGACTATCAGGTTTTGTACTGAGTCTCAGCAACCCCAGGCTTGATTTTTTTAAAAAATTTTTTCTTATTTATTATTATTATTATTATTATTATTATTATTATTATTATTATTTGGTTTTTGTTGTTGCCTTGATTTACCAGGATGATGTGATGGACCAGGCATGCTATAAGACCCTTATGGACCTGGACTGGGCTACCTCTACCCTTCAGGGTAGTCAGTCACCAGTTATACACACATGAGGGCCTCTCCAGAGCATGTAGTATATCTGAGTCCCTTTTCATACTTTTTGGGGATGTGCAGAGCTGCTTACTTTACAGTGGTTGGGGTACAGGTTTATAGTTGGCAATTACTGGTCCTGGGCTGGAAATGAGGCTGATGACATAGGATTTTTTTTTAAAGCTTACAGCATGTGTTTGCCATCCAGTGGGGTCCCATATGTAGCATAACATGTATGTTCTATGTAGCCTCAAACTGGGCCTGAGAACAGATGTGTTGATGAGGAAAGTGCTAGCACCCACAGCCGTCTCTGCAGCAACAGTACTACTAAGTTGTACTCCAATACTACTAAGTACTCCAATACTACTAAGAGGTGGGAGCTACTCTGGGGCTTTATGTGAGATGACTGTGGGGGAGTGTAGGGGTTATTTAGAAACAATAGAGAAAATCTGCCAGTATAGAGTCTCTGGGCATAGGCATCAACATTTGTCAGCTGCGTTGGGATGTCCTGGTGTTGTTGGTAAGCCCTAATGAGCATGTTCCTCCCTCATCCTAGAGCTCACAGGACTGGCCAAAGAGAATGCAGTGTGGTCTCAGGGGTATCCTCCTGGGCCAGCAGCACTACTGAGATGGGATGTTTGCCCCATGTTTCCAGCGTATGGTCACATAACCAAGCTGGAACAGGCTCAAAGGGAAAGATTAGATAATTGAGAGGCATAGAAAATATCAGAAGGCTCATGCTTCATGCTTTACTGTCAACACTGGCCATTTTTATGATTATAGAGAAAGTAGAAAAAAATCTTTAGAGAAACCTATCTGAGTACCAAAGTGCTCTTTGTAGCAGGCTGAATCATGGGAGGCCCTGGTGGAGACATATTGAGCCCTGACATGTGACTGTGCCCTAGTTGAGGTCTTCCCTCCCAACATTTCTCAGTCAAAGCAAGTACTCACTTGGCTTCCAACTTCAACAAGGCTAGCTTCAAGTATTGTTCTACAGATGAGGGGGTTACTCATTTTTGCCAAAGTCATGTAAAGGACACAGAAAGTAGATCTGTTGCTTTTCCACCACCAATAAGTGAAAAGGTGGAAGAGAAGGGGGAGGTTGGTCAGAAAGTCATGAACACTGTTTGCTATTCATCCTCACAAGATAAAGGATGCTGCTGGGGGTTGACCTCCGTATCTTATCTGTGGCTGGCCTATGCCTTCATCTCATCATGGGCCATTTCAGACAAGAGACTGCAGTGACAGAAGTGGGGTGAATTGCTTGGACTGGATAAAGTCAATAATAGACAGTGCCTGACCAAAAACTAGTGGGTACTTGTCTTCTCAAGTTCTGTGATGTGCCCCAGTCTTCAACGGAAGCCATTCCCATAAGAGCTGGCGTGAAGGCTTGAACATGGCTGTGCCTGATAATGAGCCTTTTGAGCTGGTACTTCCTAAGGAAAGACAGGTTGACAAGGAAGTTGTTCTTAATGCACAGAGGCAAAGGCAGTTGTCAAGGTTTGTCTTACCAGGAAAATGCCAATGTATATCTTTGGTCATCTTCTGTGCACATGGCCTACCTAGAAGAAGCAAGTCTTCACCTAACACAACCGGCTATGATCATATCTGCATCATGGAGCAAGAGTAGCTAGCTCTAGAGGCTTCAATGCACCCAGAAGAACCCAGAGAAAGAACAAGGAAGCTCACGGGCTTAGGCTAGGATTCTGGTTGAGAGAGGAGACAGAGGAGAGAGAGGAGAGAGAGGAGAGAGAGAGAGAGAGAGAGAGAG
>CABHPH010128364.1:20826-54683 GCA_902168325.1 Peromyscus nudipes
AGAGAGAGAGAGAGAGAGAGAGAGAGAGAGAGAGAGAGAAATGTTCCCTGCAGCAAGAAAAAGGGCTAGCTATGGGAATAGCATTTGAAATGCTAGTACTTGAGGACAGTGTGTGTGGTGCTGGCTAGCAGGAAGGTTTCTACTGATGCCTGAGGCTTGCTCTAGCTCATAAATCTCCACTTCTCCTTAGCAGTGTGAAATGTTTACTCTGAACTAAGCCTCTGCTTTAACAAGTCGTGTTTCAATAGGAAAACTGTCGTTGATGGAATCAAATGCAATTCCTCCCTTTTTCCAGTTACCCACTCCTAAGAAAAGCACAACCATTTGGCAAGCAGCCAGAGCCACAGGAACCAGCATTTGCAGATAGTAGTGGCAGATATGATGGCCTAGTGTGCATGTGGGAGAACCTGGCCCCTATGTGCCTGGTCTTGCCAGTTCTTCAGGCTGACGGTTCTAGAGGGTTGGGGACCTGTGCTCCACCCTTCCCTTCCAGCCCCATTACCCATTGTGTGGAAGCCCTCAGTGGGAACCTTTAGTCTTGATGCTGGTTTGTTCTTAAGAATGGCCTGTTGCTGTGCTTCTGCGTTATTGGGAACTAGGGCATCCCAAGGCCCCTGGGCTTTGACTAATAAGAGTCTTATTGCTAAGCAGCAACAAAAGTCCTGTTTCCTCAGGAGAGAGAGCCTAGCTAGTTCTACCCAGTGCTGAGAGTATAAACACACAAACATGTGGCAGGCGATCTACCAGCCCTAAGGCACCAGTGTGTTTTCTTTACCTAAACTGTAGAGTGGGTTTCCTGTGTGTATCTAGATGCCAGGGGTTGCTGATATGACTTAGAAACATCTGCTGCCCCCAAACTTTGATCTATAAAACCCACAATGGTTCCTTCCATGTGAAATCCTCCCAGGAAAATCACCAAAAATCACTGTACTTCTGGTGCCTACATTTCCAGAGTGGCAAACAGAAAGGAGCAGGCTATAAGAGTCGAGAATTGTGATGAGATAGCTTCTGGGAGACTTTGGGACCCCAGATCCCATGGATAGAACCCTGGTGGGGAGCTTTGAAGCCTTGGTGCTCCTTCAAGATGTTTCTGGTACTAGAAAGGGCCTAAAACAGCTTTTCCAGCCTCAGCCTGGGTCCTAGAACCTGACTGATTAGGTGTGAGATCTCAGTCATTTATATGTTCATTTATTTCTTCATCAAACATTCACTGAAGGTCCACAATGGGCTCCAGGTAGATTAAACACTGAAGATAAAACACTGAAGTGGTCAGTGTCTGCCCTCATGGACCTTGAATGGGATCGACAGAGTTGGTAAACTCTACAACAAACATGCAGTTATACATTAAAAATGAGGGCTGGAGGTGCAGTTCTCCATGGCTCAGCCTGAAGCTTAGGAATAGCTTAGGCACAGTTCAGCCTAAGAAATCAGCCCTGGCTTGTGAAGGTGAGAGAAGGTCAGAAGAGAGCTTGGAATGTTTAAAGACAATGTCAAGAGAATGTTATGGGTGCTAGGGGTGCCTTCAGCAGATCAACTGCTCCCTGGCTTTGTGACTTGGGCCCTTGATCACTCTAGTTTCAGTTTGATTATCTCTAAATCAGAAATGATTGATAGTATTCATATGTCAGAAACTGCTTTGAGGATTAGTGAAGTGATGTATATAAAGCACTCAGCATAATGCCTGAACACTCTAAGTAGTATTAGCTCAGGATTATTCTTCAGACTGACAGTGTGCTCAGAGTGAGCATGTTTTCTCCTTAAAGAATAGAGTGGCAGTTCTTTTAGAATACCCAGATGTCAATGGTAAAACCAGAACTATCCTGTTACTCTTGTCCCTAGGGCCCCTTCTAGATGAATGTGATGGGTTCTAGTGGAGGTCTGGTACTCAAAAGAAAAGAGCAAGTTTTCCTCTACTTGTGTGCAAGGTATTGCACTGAGTTTTCTAGCTTCTTCTAGCTCCCAAGAGCCTGTATCTGTCACACATCAGCTTTGCTCAGTCTTGAGCCAGCTTTTAGAGCTATGGAATTTGAAATCCATCCTTTTTGAGCTGAGTACATTGTATGTGTGTGCCCATCATTTGTGCGTACATTTATTTGTAGGGCACAGCTAAAAAAAAACCCAGAAACGTTGTCCTAAGGAAAATCATATTATTTCTAGGCTTCGTAGTGGCCTAGTAGGAACCACTTTGGTTTAACCAAAGCCTCACTTCCTACCATAGAGTCTGTGGACATTATTAAAGTCACCTGTTTCCATTGTCCCCAGATCACCAATCTTTTTCATTTATCCAAGCTCTAAGAACCTATCTCTACATGGGAGTGAACAGTGACTTATAAGACTAGGGGGTCCCAGAGTTGGAAAGATAAAGCAGAGTAGAATGGTTGGCCTACACCTCTCAGAAGAGATCTTCTTGTTTCTGCCTCCTGAGTGCTAGGTCTGCATCTATATTCTATGAAAGCTTATAGGCCTCTTTCTAGCCACTCTACCCCCATAAGATAGTATAAAAATATTTTCCTAGGAGTTCTTATAGCATTAGAAAATGGAATTGTAGAAGAATTTTGGATCTTTTTTCTCTTATTTTTGATCAATTTAATAAAATGATCATATTCTCAATGACATCTTCTAAAATCTTTTTGGAGTAAAACTTCCACTGATATGTTAATCTGACAATGCTAACATGATAAAAGAACATATACCTATCAAACCTATGATGGCCAGTGCAAAACTCTTAAATATTAGCAAAGAAAGTCTGGCAGTTAAAAAACAAATATAGACCTGAGTTAAGGTCATAGCAAGATGCAAAGACATAGACAACCTAGGTGAATCTCAGAGGTGGGGAGATTCAAATGGCATGCATGCTGCTTGGCTCAATTCAAGGAACATTTCCATAATGCCATGTGTGGTGGTACATGCCTTTAATCAAAACACTCAAGGGGTAGAGGCAGGTGAATCTCTGAGTTCTAGTCTAGCTAAGGGTATATAATGAAACCCTGACTCAAAATAAATAAATATAGAAATATGTAAATGAAGTACAGGTTAGTAGTTGCCAGGGGCTCAGGGCAGTTAGGCTGGAGGCCATGGGGTGCCATGAAGTGGCTATCTGTATGGGCCCTTGAGGCTGCAGAAACATTCTGCAGTAGCACTGTACCCTAAGCTTGATAGGCTCCTGTAGTTCTAAAGATGTCACTAGGGGAAAGTGGCCATAGGTTATAGGGAATCTCTTTGCTTTTTCTTTCAGGTGTATGTCAATGTATAGTTACCTAAAACTAGAATGTTAAAAAAAAAAGTCATCTCTCACCTAAATCAGTAGTGAGTGCCCTTAAAAACACCAAGAAGTTAATTTAAAAATGTAAGAGAAAGATGGGTGAGTAGGCAAAGAGCTAAACAATATAGAGGCTTTATAGTTCACTTGAGCATTTGGAGTAACTACTTTTACTTGTGAATAGTAGTTTTCTATTTACAAAGGTGATTCTTCCTTAACCTAAACCAACAAAGAGTCAGTAGAAAATATTAGCAGAGTAAGGAAGGTTACACATAAATTTTAACTAGGTGAGTTGATTCTAAGGTTTGTGAAAATAGTAGCATGTCTCATGATGCTGAAGCAGCTGCAGCCACCCCTGTACCTCTCTAGCCTGGCCTGACATCTTACCCTGTCGTCATGGCTGGGGTGATTCTTCCATCAAGGTGAGAAAGGCAATGGTTTCTAAGATTGTGCTCCCATTCTCAATAACCTTAAGGGCCTGCTTCTGACACTGATGCTACTCAGCCAGACTTCCCTCTCCACTGGCCTTGCTAAGCATGGAGAATTTGGGTTGCAGGTGATAAAAGATGAGCTGACACCTTATGATGCACAATGCATTTAAGGAGCGCAGCAGCCAACTCATGTCCAGCACTTTGCTACATGGCTCCACATTAATATATCTCACCCCTGAACAGCTCAGGAAAGAAGGTGCTTGCTTTTATTATAATTTTATAGACTGAAGGTCTATAGAAAGTGGTGGAGCCTGGATTTAAACTTAGTCTGTGGCTCCAGGACCTGCTTTTAACCATGTAATATTTTCAGGAAATAGGACCACCATACAAGTAGCAGGTGTGGCATTCCTCCCAAACAGTTTCACATGGACAAGATTGGAAAAGCATAAATGGTGGCCCAGCTGAGAAAGAAACTGAGTACTTGCTTTGGAACTCATGCTGTGGAACCATTTTGACGTGCATAGATCATAACAGAACTGACCTAATCCTTTCTAGTGTCTCCTTACCCGATTTTGGTGACTGGTGCAGGGGAGGGGGCTGGGCTACATGTTAGGATTATGGTACTTTTAAAGTGCCCCCCCCCCCCAGTTTCTGGGGACTGAATCCAGGGCTTTCCACATGCTAGCAAGTTGTTCTACTACTAAACTATACTCAAAGCTCTTTTGTAGTTCTTTTAAACAAATAAATAAAAAACAAAAAAATCCCTTGTCTTGAATTACACATTATTCTCTTGTTCTCTCCTAATGTGATAAATTTGGTTTTCTTAAGATACCCCTAAAGCATGATTAGACATGTACCCAGATGCCTTCTGTGTCTGGCCATAACATCCCATTTGGTTGTTGCCTTATGAGTGAGCCTATAAGAATCAAGTTCTCATGGCCCCTGATGCGATTAACTGATGAAGACTTAAGTCAGGAGTTAAGGCTGTGTGTCAGTCATAGCCATAGCCATGCTTAGATAATAATAGTGTGAGCCACTCATTAGCTGAGACACAATGTACACTTCATGCCATTGTGTCTTAGATGATATACTAAGAAGTCCTGCTATACAGAAATACACATCATAAAGCTATATAATAAAATAAACAGACATAGTACAGTCCTAAGGAGAGCCTGGAAACAGACATAAACAAGACTGTGAAATGCAATCAAGATAGCGATTAATATCAGTAGAAAAAAGGTGGTAAATTTAGTGTTGGAACAAACACATACCTGTGGGAAGTAAGTTGGCTTACTGACTATTCCAAGTCCAGACCAATAAATATAATGTAAATGTAAAGCATGAAATAAATGATGATAGGAAATATGGGAGACTTGATTGAAATGGTCTCACAATGAAGTTCTTTCCAGGTCTGATAAAAAAAACCCTAAATCACAAAAGACTGAAAGAGCTGACTCTGTAAAAAAATCTTAACAATTCTTCAGCAGTTTCTGAAAAAGCTAAAATACCCAAGAAACAGTGGGAAAAGTGTTTTTTAATGTGTGTGCCATAGGCATTTTATATTAAATAATTTAAGAAGTCCAAAGGCTATGAAGAGACAGTCTTAAAGGGGGGGGGGCGCTTTCAAATATTTGAAATATTTAAAAAGATAAAACCCTCACAGGAGAGAGATGACTCAGTAGATAAGAGGGCTTGGTATACAGGCATGAGGACCTGAGTTAGGATCTCAGCACCTATGTCAAAAGGTGGGTGCGACTGCATGCGTGCCTGTAACCTCAGTTCCTGTTGAGGTCTAGGAGGATTGCTAGGTCTTGCTGGCTGCCAGCCTAGGTCCAGTCCAATGAGAGACCCTGTCTCAAGGGAATAAGGTGGAGAGTGATAGAGCACCTGTTATCCTCCTCTGGCCTCTGTATATGTGCATAGGCACATAAATATCTCTCTCTCTCTCTCTCTCTCTCTCTCTCTCTCTCTCTCTTTCACACACACACACACACACACACACACACCCTGTAGAACCCTCAATAAAAAAAAAAGAAAACCAAAGCTGTAGCATATCTTTTAAATCTTTCAGTATATACTCTTGTTGATGAGATGTGGGGAAACAGACACATTAGTGCAGCATTTACAGTAGTATGGATGGGCACAGTGCCTGTTTGGCATTGTCTATTAAAAGGTGAGGAAATAGCCGGGCGTTGGTGGTGCACGCCTTTAATCCCAGCACTCGGGAGGCAGAGGCAGGCGGATCTCTGTGAGTTCGAGGCCAGCCTGGGCTACCAAGTGAGTTCCAGGAAAAGGCGCAAAAAAACAAAAAAAAAACAAGACAAGAAAAAAAAAATATAAAAAAAAAAAAAAAAAAAAAAAAAAAAAAAGGTGAGGAAATATTTTAATGCTGTTTGAAGTAGGCTGAAGAGACACGTTAAAGTGAATCCATTAAAAATGAAGACATTGTGATAAGCAGATGATTGGAAGGTTATCTTGAAAAACTAGTAAGTTATAAAAAGGTTAATTTAGATCATTTAGAGAATATGTAATAATAGTAATGTTTGCAGAAAATGTACTTATTTTAGAAAAATAACAAATTGAGATTTTATTTTGTAAAGCATTGTGTAGTACCGTCTTCCATAGAGAGGATGTTTTTGCAGAAATAGGGCAGGGCCTGGCCAATTTTCAGAGGGGCTGCCCTACATCTTCCATAATCTCATTGACTTGCCCTTGAAATGCTTATCTAGAATCAGCTTCGGTCTTCTTTTCAGTAGATAACTGGTCTAACTGTCTGATTTCCATGGGAGAAATTCATTAGAAAATCCCTTTCCAACTTGATGAATTCTCCTATAAGATTTATAGTTACTCTTCATAAGTGATTTGCTTTGTGTATGCTTAATATTGTTTGGTGGACAAGAGCAGCCTAGAAGGAGCTCAGTCAACAGAGATGCCAGCAGGGATAACATGTGTGGGGAGGAACAACTATGTTTAATGGGGAGAGCAATTTCAGAGGGAACTAATTTCATAAGTGGTCGGTTCATAAGTGAATACACTTGAATGGATAATCACTATTTTTAGCTGCTCTATACATTCATCAATAGGGGACTTGTTCCATAAATCATGGCACAATCAGAGACTCTGCAGCTGTTAGTAGAAAGAATGTTTGCTGCTTGTCTGAGTAAAGCTCTATCTTTTCATTCATGTCCATTGGTGCTGAGCACCCATGCTAAACCTGCAAGGTTTTATTTGGCATGGCCTCTGGGACATAGGTCTCAGCCCAGTATACTGGCTGGCACTCTGTTCTCTTTATGCACTCTGGGATTGCTTCATGATAGACTATCTACCCCTGGCCACTGTGTGCTGTCGACCTCCTGATCTCTGCATTGTGTCAGCAGCACCCTTGGGAATGTTCAAACTCTATGAACTACTCTTTGGAGGAGAGTCTGAGTCCTATCCATTTCTTAAAGGTACCTTTAGGAAGGTGGCTTTGTAATACCTAGAGTGATATTCTTGATCCTGCATCACCATCTACATGGCTTTGCCAGGCACTGTTGAGTCCGCATGTTCCAGGAACACACCAGCTAACAACCTGAGCAGAACAGTGAACACGTTCTGTCTGGGAAAAGCCTGGCCCAGAGCAAAGGCCACATCTCCTTACAACACACTGAAATCCTAGTCACAAGAAAGCAGCACTGTCCCCTGCTCACTTGGATATGCATCTGTAAGTAAAACTGCCACTCAGATGCAACACACCATAACAAGCCAGTCCTGTGCAGACGGCTGCAGGGCTATGGCACCTACCTGTGCACAAGGCACATCTACAAGTGTACAGGAATGTGTGTCACCTGTGTCAAAAGGAGGCACAGAGACAGGTATCTTTGTTTACATAAAGTCTCTGGAAAAACCTAGCAGGGCTGAAAATTGTAGTAACATTTAGGGAAGGAAATTTGGGAATTAGGGTTGGGTTAGGAGAGCCCAAGATTTTACCATATTCCCTTCTGTTCCCTGATTTATTTATCACTGTTCAATTTGTGTGTGTGTGCATGCAAGTATGTATGGTCCATTTTATTGTGACTTAAAAAAATACTAGTATATTATTAAAGGTTTGCTTGGATGTGCATTGTATTTTACTGTGATTTTTGTTTTTTAGCATAACATCGATACTTTACAAAGGTCTTACTTTGAATATGGCAGGTGTCATTCCAGATTGGGAGTGGATGTGGGCAGCTACAGTGTGCATGCTGTATGGACAGCATGTCTGTGAGCAGCCGCTCTCCAGGCATGGAGCTGGAAGTCTCTGGTTCATGTCACTCTGGAGCAGGGGCTGCTCTAGCACAAAGAAGGTTTTGAAAGCGAAAGGCAGAGCCAGAGTCAGGGCAGGCTCTGGGCAGGCTCCCAGAGAGCCCAGCAACCCTCTGCTGAAGGGTGCCCTGCACCCCATTGCACAGGCGGGCACTTCCTATGAAGTGAGATTGCTACATGAGTCTCGTCATTACAGAATTTTGAGTTAGAGTGATTCTAAAAGAAAAGAATGAGAACAGCATGTTCTATTGTGCCTCATTAAATATTGAAGATTTTATGTAACTTTCCTCCATTTCAGGTAATTTTTGATTTGATGAATGAAGAATGACAACAGTTCATCTTTCAGTTCATTTGTGTCTCTGTTGGTCTAAATGTTTTCTAATACATATCTGCCTTTTAAACTTATTTACTTTTAAATTTAACTTAGATCCCATTCTGTGATCACATTTCACATTGCCAAAACTCTGCATTGGGGAAGGCTGAGTTATCTTGCTCTGCTCCAGAGCTGGTTTGGCTCTGTCTGTTCTCTGGGAAATGACACAATGTTGACCTAAGAGGGGCCCTCACCTCTCCCTACTGAGTCCCAATGGTTGAGGAAGAAGAAGCTGTGAACCCACTCCCAGACCTGCCCATGCCTACTCTGGACATACCCATGCTATGCTTGTCTATGGACTCTGCCCTTGGCATCCCTGTTGCCCACCTGGGCTCTGGCAGAGAAGTTAGGCGGGAAGAGGCCAGCCGAGTACCCGCCAGTATAAGAGGAAACGGAGAGAAACAGCTCCAGTCAGCCCCAGAAGGGAGGCCTGGAAAAACTCTGCAGCTGGAGCTAACACAAAGGACTTTTCAGATCCTGCAGCCAAGGTGCCCAGTGCTTTTTTTTTTTTTTTTTTTTAAATACAGCTATTAGGGTGACAAGCCTTTCCAAAGGCCAGCAGTTGGCGAGAGTTTCCAGGAAGCTGGTCTGGCATGGGGCTGGGATCATAGCAACTTTTAACGAGTGAAGTTCAGAAGGAAGGAGTCATCAGGAAAGGTTTAAGGTTCAACAAACTTTTTGAATTATTTTGCAAAAAGTTCTGGCTTTCCAATTCAAAGGCATGTTTCCCTGTGATGGTTTTAAGCCAGAGCTTATTTCAAAGGCAACACAGACTGCACGTTTCTGATTCATTCCCTGAAGATATTTGCCTAATCCTAGAGACAGACTTTAGAGTGCCATCCAGTACCTGGAGATACTGGAGCCATCTTACTATCTCTTCAAACAGCAATCCACCCACATGTCTCCCCCCTCTACCAGTTTCTGTGGTTGTGAATACACACATGCGCACACCTTCCCTAAGCAGGAAGCTAGTCTTTGCCAAAAGTGAATGGAATTCAGATTTCCAGAGGGTATTCTTGGTCTCCAGCTCCAATAGCTATCCGACGAAGAAAGATACTAGTGTGTGTATGCTGGGGCTGGGAGAGAGGGGCTTCCGTAACCATTCACATCTTTCTGGGCCCCAAGAAAAACCCACAACTGGCTGTGCTCTCCTTAGCCCCACCCAACCTCAGTACATTCCTTCCCTTCCTGAGCCCACCCTGGGTGGCCCCAGCAAACCAGCTTCCACTCCTCCCTTCCCACCAGTGGGGAGACTTAACCCATGTCCTTATTGAACAGCCAACAGTAAAAATGAAGGTCACACTACAAGTCCCAAACAGCTGAAAAGCATCCCCCCTCCCTCTTTGTCTGTTCTCACCCAGTAGGAGAATATACCCTTTTTCTCTGTCTAGCAGCCCAAAGGACTAAGCTTTCACACCTTCCTGTGATTGCTTCCAGGAAATCCTTCTAGCCTACTTCTGCCTGTAACAAACATTCTTGGGCCTGGAAATGAAGAGGCTGCTGTTTGGGCTGTTGTAGCTCTTCACCACTAGAACTTTCCAACATAGCAGGGATCTGTATCCCCACCTAAACCTTCCAAGTCCTGGGATCTAGCATCCCCAGGAGCTGTACATTTATAAATGTTGACATGGTTATTTGATTTGAGTCACAGTAGTGATCAGCAATGGCAAGACTGGCTGGCTGGTCATGTTAAATTTCTCTTTAGCCTAAGTTATTGAACTCTTTATTTGTTTAGCCAGGAAGGGTACAGGTACAAGACCCTTCTGTAGCCATCAGAATGAATGAGTGACTATGATGGACATTTTAGTTTTATGCTCAGCTCAAAGGCCATGCCGAACTCCAATCCAACTGCTCCCTTTGTTTGCTAATGAGACTATTTTCAATGCCATAGCCTCCTGGTAGGCAGGGCTATTTCTCCTGAGTTTAATTCTGGGCCTGGCCATTTCACCTGGTTCCAGATGCCACAAGGTGCTCAGCTTGCCTAGTCACAGTTGGCTGTATCGTCTGTCTCTGTCTCTAAGGCCCAGTCTGATTCTCTTGCTTGGTCAAAAATAGTGTTGTCCACTAGGATCTTTTGGCTGTTCTGTGAAGTGTTAATTATGGCTTTCCTGGCCAGTCCCAGATCTCATCTTTAAGTATCTATATCATACCTCCACTTTACCAATTTCTCCTTTCAGGCAGAGCCTGCAGTGGACTTGTCTTCATTACCTTGGAAGGATCTTCTTATCCTAGTCCTTGTCTTTGAGTGTCCATTCAGATAGCTGGGATGTGGTACTTAAGGAAGTGCATCAGGCAGCTAGCAGTAATGTAGTCATTTGATCCATCCCTACTGTAGGTGATTGACAGAACCAGAATCAGAGAAGAGATAGGTCCCACCAGAAAAACAAAAGAACATAGGGGTAGGAGTTGGGGCATGCCTTCTAGCTCTGGTCCTGACATTAGGTGGCCATATACTCTCTCATCTCTCCCATTCTCTTGTGACTGTGATAGGGCCATTGCCTAGTGATGACAGTCTGGTGAAGAAAAGCCTGGTAGCAAGGAGAACCTAAGGGAAGAATATCTTAGTGAAGCTCTTAGTCTCTGGGGTGGACAGCTCTATTCCTACCCCTCTGGACACTGCAATCCGAGTTCAGTCAAGCCTGGAGCCTTTTGCTAAGCATCACTCCACTGAAGGTCACCCATGACCTCCCCTAGGCTCCTACTTTTGGCTACACTTGAAGCCTGGCCTATCAATGCCAGGTCCTTGAGCCTGTACCTGGAGCCCACACATCCAGCTGGTAGAGTTCATAGGGCAGGTTTTTTTTTGTTGTTGTTGTTTGTTTTTGTTTTTCTGAAAAAGAGCATTTCAGTGTTTCAGACTAGCAGAGTTTCAACTTAATTTAACAAATTCAAGCTAAGTGGTGGTGGTACACACCTTTAATCCCAGCACTTAGGAGGCAGAAGCAAGAGGATCTCTGAGGCTAGCCTGATCTACAGAGTGAGTTCCAGGACAGCCATGGTTATACAGAGAAACCCTGTCTCAAAAAAGTAAAAATCCATATACAAACCAGAGGAAAACAAAAGCAAGCCTATCTCCAAAAGGTGCAAGAGGGAGAATTAGGCAAGAGAAGAAAGATCTCCTTGGAGCAGAGAACAGCTATTCAGTTTAACAGAGGGAGTTGGCTCACACGTATGGCCTAAGTGTAGATAAGGCCAGGGTAAGGGGACAGGTCCAGAACACATGAGCACTTTAAGTCCCGATCAGACCTTTACCCTAACTTTTCCACCTCAGGTAGAGGCCAGCTATCAAGGAATAATAGTGGGGCCCAGAGGATGACTGCCTACGGCTACCTACCTCAATGGACCTTTTTCTTTTGGGGTAGCAAGTTTAGGCCCTAATGCAGGATACGTGGACACCCCACTTCTCAAATACCTTCTATTACCTTGCAAATTCAGCTTTGTTTCTGCTTCGGTTCTCCAACAGGCACCACAAGCCACTGTTAGGGCAGAGTTATACTTTGAGTACAGTGCAGTCTGATCTTATATGAGGGCTTAGAGCCAGAGTCCTCAAAGAAAAACCAGGTAGAGTAAAAATTATCTCTTAAGACATCTTGAATTGCACCCCTCCCCAATAATCCCTCTCAGAACCTTTTGTATTACTCCCTTCTGAGTTGCTCTCATGTCACCCTGGTCTCTCATGGAGTCAACTAGACCTGAAAGACTTATAGTCAGACCTCTGATAGCCAGTCATTGCTAAGGACATGTATTTCAGGTGTGGCTTCTGCCCAGGACTTCTGAACTATCCTAAAAGGGATTTACAAATAGGCATAAATGCTGAGTAGGTGGCTTTGGAACCCCATGAGACGCCTGGGAGGAAAGGTCAACCTAGTTTATGAAATCTAGAGGTGTTCAGAGTGGCCTGTAGGCCAGTGAAGGCTCCTGGCTTCTTTATGTGGTAATGCCAGGTCATGATATACTTAAGAGGCTGAATTCACAGAATTCTCATGACAGAAGGTAATCAGATGACCAGTGCCCAAACCCACATGGACTGCTCAAATCTACACAATGGGTCACAGAATCTCACGTATTACTGTTCCAGTGCCAGCTCATTACTTCAATCTGACCTTTACAAAAGGAGACTTAGGCTCTCTCAGGGACAGGGTGTCTCAGAATGAGCCTGGTTCTGCCAGTATTTCTTGTATGATAGTAGCAAGTTTTTGTCCTTCATGAATCTTTAACTTCTCCTTCTGTGAAGCTGAGGACTGACTCATTAAGTGTTCTTCAACCTACCAGGATGTAAGTTAAGTATGTCGGCCAACTGTAGCATCTACCACCAACCCTAGCACCAGAAGTTCAGCCCAGGCTAGCTTGTTCTTAGCACTGAAAGCCACAGTTTGTGAGTACTGTGGTCACATTTGGGTTTATCTTTCCAACAGAGAGGTTGCTATAGTTTCCCTATGACTTGCAGGGCCAATGGAAGGTAGGATATACAACTTATCCCTCTCTGTAGTCTGTCTGAGGGTAGGTGTTTGAGTTGTCAAGTCAGCCCAGTGATGATGGAATCAAATGACCGAAGCACACAGGGGCATCTATAACTGCCATAGGCACAATCTTCTGATCCCACCTCCAACTTCCTCAGAGCAGAAATTCGCAGGCCAGGCCCCTGCCTGTATGTCTTTTAACAGGAGTCAAAACAGCCCATGAGCCCCTTTCCCAGCTACTTAAGGCTTTAGTCAGGATCTGTAGACTTGCCCTGTTGTCACCTTACTCCAGATCATCCTGGAGCCCGGTACTCTTAAGTCTTCAAGTTCATCTTGTTTAGGACAGCACTTGGGATACAGCCTCACCCATTTGTGTTCTGTGGAAAATCATTACCTGGCAGTTTTTAAAGTTTTTGGGTCGCTGGGCGGTGGTGGTGCACGCCTTTAATCCCAGCACTCGGGAGGCAGAGCCAGGTGGATCTCTGTGAGTTTGAGGCCAGCCTGGTCTCCAAAGTGAGTTCCAGGAAAGGTGCAAAGCTACACAGAGAAACCCTGTCTCGAAAAACCAAAAAAAAAAAAAAAAAAAAGTTTTTGGGTCAAACAAGCAATAACCTCATGGGGTCTCTTGTCACAAAGGGACACTTTATACTGTCTAACATTTATCCCAAAATCAGGTATATGGCTGGATATCTGACCCCATTGCTGAAATTTATATACCAATAAAGGAAGTTACATTCTCAATGTGTTAATTAATATACAAGGGGAACTGTAGCTCATAGATGTTAAGAAACTACTGTAGGGTCCTGTGAGCAGGATTGAATGATCCAAGCTTGCTAGGGTTTCCTGGAAGATACTGCTTAGTCGTTGTGAGCCCACATCAAACCTAAGCTTCCCAAGGTTTCTTGGAAGACACTGTCCTTAGCCATTGCAAGCCTCACCAAACCCAGCCATCAACTGATAAGTTTGAAAAGCTGTGATATACAGAAAACTACAGGACATAGTAAAAAAAAGAAAGATGACATAACTAACTGAAGGACAAATCAGGCCATGATTCCCAGAGCCCGGATAGGGTAGATACCCTTTTTTTCCGTGCCCATCTAGAGGACCATTGCAGAGGGCATTTTTTCATAGACATTGATATGTATAATGTTGAAGCAAAGGCCTTACAGAGACAGCAGAGCTAGTCACAAGGAAGAACTGTGGGGCTCTGCATACCCCAGCCCTCAAGTTTTACTGGTAAACTTCAATGCTAATGAAAGGGTAACACTAGCCAAAGAACAACCTGAATCTGACTAGTGGAACTGAGGAGAGTCCAGGAATAGAACCCACAGTGAGCTGATTTGTAGTGATATGCCGATAGGGCAGAATAGTGGGAAAAGGATGGTGCTGCATCAGACTGGATGTCCAAGTGGAGGAAAAAGCTTATCTTGACCTTGACTTCACATAGGACACAAAAATTGATTCCAGATGGACTGCAGATCTACATGTGAAAGGTGAGCTTTTAAAGCTTTAGAACAAACCAGAATATCTTTATGACCTTGGAGTAGTCAAAGTTTCTTAAGTAGGACATAAACAATACTATCCAGAGAGGAAATGTTTGATTAACTGGACCACATTAAAATTAAGACCTTCTGTTCATCAAAAGACACCAAGAGAGGGAGCAAGACAGCCTGCAAGGGGGGCAGTATTTAGAATACATGTGTGTATCTGTGTATCTGACAAATGATTCCTACTCAGAACACCCAGAACATAGAGAGACAAAATTGCAACTGAAGAACAGCTCTCAGTATAAGATGTGGACACTCTGCAGAGAATGTAGAATGGGACTCAGCTGACTGCAAATTACAATTACCATTTGATGCCGCCAGATACCCATCAGGAAGGCTAAAAAGGAAACAGCGAAAATTTGCGTATGTGTGAAGATGTAGAGAAACCAGAATATTTACATGCTTCTAAGCAAGAGTAAAAATTGGGGTGGCTGCTATGGGAAACATCCAGTCACTCAGTGACCCAGCACTTCTACCCTAGGCATGCAATTAGAAAGAGACAGCCATAACTTCCACCAGACACATGCATAGAATATTCTTAGTAACTCACTACCAAAACCTGCCCAGTGGCTATGGGTAGGAAAATGAATAAGTGAAGCACAGACCACACAGAGTGGAGTGCCAGAGAGCATCAGGGTCTTGGGACCACTGTTTTCTTCAGCCCTACAAGGGGGTTCTCAGACATCAGTGAATACAAGTGCCAGGGACAAGGGTGTATGTGCTGTATGATCCATCTATGTAGATTTCAAACACAGGTAAAGCTGGCTATTGTTGCTGGAAGGTGAGCTTATGGTTGTTCGTGGCATGTCAGTGATAGGAAGTGAGATCCAGAGGGCTTCCTGGAGATTCTCCTGCTTTCTCTGGATGCTTGGGTCTCAAGTAGGGAAAATGCATCAAGTTTGCACTAAGATCTGTATACATTACTCTTTTGGTGTGTTCACTTTATACTATAAGTTTATAGCACAATGCCCTGTAGAAGACTATTTTCTGAGCTTTACTAGAGACACAGCCTAGGGAGACAGAGGAACTAGGCTTGCCTCCTGGCTACCACCTTGCTTAAAAGGGTTTGTTACTCTAGTACTCTGACCAAACCACCTTGGAGCTCTGTCTCTAGCAGGCTCTATAGTTCACTTTCCACTTCCAGCTCTAGGCAAAGCACACAGGAGATATGTTTGGGGGCTCTCTCCTGTTATTTGGTATCACCAGTGTAGTATGTGATTGTTCATACTACTGCTCTCCACTGGCATCCATTAAACCAGTGTGGTCCTCTCCCAGAACAGTTCTAGGAGGTTTCTGCATCCCTTTCCTGTGCTTGTATGGAGGAAGTGAAACTAGGGAAGGTTAAGGGGCACTGGGGGCTGCCTGCAGCTGGGCCAGTGTAGGCTGGGAGCCAGATCGAGGGCAACTGATTCCCAGTCCCGTCTCTTTCCCACTGAGCCACTCCGCCTCGCTTTTAATTTAATTAGAAGAACATTTAATCCCCCGTGCATTTCAGAGACGGGTTTGAGCCTGGCTGGGGCTGTGTGGAGCTCTGACAGGGATCCTGTGACTCATACAGCCTTGCACAGCCCTCCCGGGAGGGCTCCCATGAGGCTTCTTTGGCACCTTGTGCAGACAGAGGTGGTCTGGAGATTCACAGAAGACAGGACACTAGTCTGGAAAGACAAACTGGTCTCATCTGTTCTTGACAAGCCCCCTTCCCTGTTCTCCTGGACACTGCCCCCAACACGGCCTCTCAATCTTCTCTCATCAACATTTGCAGGCTGAGAAGCCAAGTAAGAGAAATGGGTGCTCACTGAGGTGCCACAGCAGGCCCTGATTGTCTCCAGGCCCTGAACATCCCAGGCAAAACTGTCCCATCAGAAGAGCTAGCCTCCCGATCCACTAATGCCCCCCTTTCCAGAAAGCATAGGCTGGCCCCAGCCTCGCTGACAAACGCAGAATTCAGGAGACATTAGTAGTGATGTGGATGAAAGCCAGGCCACAGCGGGCCTCCCTGGAAAAGAGAAACTCAAACGTCTTGGCGTGAGATTCTGCAGGGTCCAGGAGAAAGTTGAAGACATGGAAATTCTAATTAACGTACGTGGGGCTGGTTTTGCTCAAGGATTTTTGAAGCTGTCATGTCACAAGAGGCCCGGCAAGCACATGCTCGCCCGGGAGGTGCTTATGGGCACCTGGTGGGATTCTTGCAATGCCCTAGCCTGAGTTCTTACTTTGCTCTGTCCTCTAGACTTTCCTCCAACCACCTTGGTGAACTAGGTGGCCCCTGAATGCTCCCCCCACCCCCAGAGTGGGATGACAGGCTGGTTGGTAAATAAAAGTTGAGGCTCCTAGTTGAAAATGTCACAACAGAAAATTCAGAGGGGGTCAGGAACCAACTTCTTAGAACCTTCAGGGAAACTACATGACAGAGCCTGGCTGGGCTAGGCTGCTGTGTTTATGGTAGGCTTGGCCTTTGAGGGTGCTCATCTTGGGTATCCTTGTGTGACTGATAGGGCAAAGGTGTGGGTTCCAGGCAAGTTCTGATTGGTTCATCAGCTGGAGGGTGGAGGTGAGGTGGCAGTAGGAAAAGCTCACTGAGGCCACACCCAGGCACTATCCTTTAGCTTTAAGCTTTGGGCTCATGTCCTGGGCCCCATGTCTCAATATCCATGGGAGCTACCTGGAGACCGTATTTCATTTCAAGCAAGGCTAAGGATGTACTTTCTGTGTCAGAGTAGAAGTGGCCGTCTTGGGGTTCTCTCATCCTGGAATTTGGGGACTGTTGGAAAAGGAGTGACAAGAGGAGCCATGGACACTCTGCTCCCTACCAGCCCCAGGCTAAGTGTCAGGGAGCTGTTACTTGGGGGCTTGAGGATAGCCTTGAGGATGTGAGAGGTGTTCCTGAGGAGACAGAAGACTGAGTAAACACTGGAAGATGCATGTGATTCTGATGGCTACAGGAGTGATGAGGGCATTCCATCTGGTGTGATACCACACAGGGCAATGGATGCATACAAGCCCTTGCCAGTTACCCACAGTAAGCAGAGTCCTAGGGACTTTAACTATTGGGTGTAAGGCTACCCCTATATCTATGGTAGTTCTTCCACATGTTGGCAAAGGTCTCTATTCTCTATTTCATAGTTGGCCCTTAGAAACCTGGAGTAAGACTTTGGGTAGAGGACTCGTGTTGAGGGAGCTTGGAGAGTACAGGGCTCCCTTCCAATGATGTTAGTATCGGGAAGACAGCATCTGACTGAAATATGTATGCAAGTCTGAGGCCCAGCTGCACAGAGCTGGATAAGGCCCGGGAGGTACTCAGGGAGCTGCTGGTGCTTGCCTATTGAGCTGGGGTCAGGGAAGCTGCCTTGTCTTCTCAGCACCCTTCCCTGTTTACCAGCAGCTCTCTGTATTTTTCAGTAGGCCAGCATGTTGGCCTCTCTGTCCCCAAACTATCAGTGGCCAATAGGCTCTGAAAAAGAGGAGCTTCACCCAGCCCCAGGGACCTTCCCATAATCAAGGCTACAGTGACCTCACCTCCCTGGGGCTCCTGGGTGGGGAGAGCTTGAGATGGAAACAAAATGTGTCTTTATTTATGCTTTTAATTTGAATTCTGGAACTGACCCAGCATAGTAATACATTTAACATCAGTAAAATGCAGAAGAAAAATGGATCTGTTTTTTTCTGCAACTGCCTCCCACCCACTCTGCCCCCTGCAAGACCCTAGTACACATCTCTGTCCCTGGTAGACACGTACTAGGGTGTGTGCCTCTTTTTTCTGTGTGTGTTCATAGGGCCAGTTGCCCACAGGAGCCATGCTGCATCGCTGAGCTGCTGGAGCCTAGCTTAATTACAGACATCAATCAACAAGCTGACTGTGCAAGAGGCAAAGGAATGCAGTCCTGGTGTGGGCACATGGACCCCATACACAGTGCCCACGATGGCCTATCTGTTCCCCCAGGATGGGGAGGGGTCTTGGAAAGGCCAGTAGTCCTGGGGAGCACATAAGAGTTCTAGGAGCCAGACATACACCATGCCTGTGGTCATCCTTTTTGCTAGGACTTCCAGCAAGGATGGTGCTTGACTTCTGAGGATGTGGGTGTCCAGATTCTTTGATGCCTCAGCCCTGACCCCAGCTCTGCTTTGACCAGATTGTATCTCTTTTCTGAAGCCTGTGATCTCTCTCAGTTCCTACCTTAGGTCTTTTTACTCAGTACCACCATGGGCTCCTTCTTTCATACCCTCCCACCTTCTCAGGTTGGCTTACTTCCAGCTGTTACATTTGGAAGAAATTGCCCTAGAAATGGCCTTAGTGTGTTCCTGGGTGGGGACTTGACTGGGTAAAGACTGTCTACCTCCTACTCAGAGAGACTCCAGGAGTGCTGGCCTGAGAAGAGCTGTGGTATCTGGATAGATGGTAACACACTAACTACATCATTTGTATCTCTGAGGCTCTGTTACCTCAGAGGGGAGATCAGAATTGGACTAGTACTCAGCAATGTTGTCTTACTGGCTTAGGGCTGCTTCTGGAACAGATGGGCAGTGTTTGACTCCAGGAGATTGAGTGTACTAATACCAACACTAATACCCTAAAGGGATGATTGATTGTAGGGCAGCTATAGGTTGATCTATGGGCTTGTATCTCTAGTTTTCCACTCTCCTCTGGGACCCCATTGGGGCTTTCCTTCAGGGGCTTCACTGTGAGACATGTTTGTCCATCTGAATGGATGATTTGTTGAGAGCCCTGCCCTCTTTTGATGAAACTGCTTTTGTGTCTGGAGGCTACTCCATGGCCATAAGAATAAAATGGAATGGTCACCAGCAAGAGGTGAGTGATCAAGAGGACAAGAAGGCTGAGTGGCCTCTCTAGGCTTAGGCAATTCTCTAGGGCCTGTTATGGTTGCCATGGTGCTACTTACCATTCCCACTCCTAAGTAGGCACTGTCATATTGCATATAACACCAACCACAAGACACCAGTATTTATACTTGGAGTCCTCTCATGTCCTAGACTTAATTGAAAACCTTAACCATGTTGTATGCTATTGTTCTACCCATTGACACCAGCCTATACCTGCCCAGCCTGTCTGGACTCCTGCTCACACCTCTGTTCCTGCCTATTAATATAGCCAGCATGTAAGGCTGCCTTAGGAGGGAGAATGACCCCTGCTTCTCAATAACTTACTATCTCTCTCTTACAAACTATGAGACATTGGTAACCTCCCTTTGCGTTTTGGTGGCCTGAGAAGATAGAGGGCATGGCTTGTTTGATCATAATCATCCCTTCTGACAATCCTGCCTTCCCCTAAGGTAGCTTCAACTTGGTTATCTGGTTACTTAAAAAGCCCTCAGCACCAGTTTCTTCAGTCACTGCAAAGTCAAGCCCACACCAGGAAGATAGTAAAGACAAATCTAGACACAGGCTAAAAGCGTTATGACCAAGTACACAAGGCTAAGGACATGAATTTTAGTAGAAAGAATGAAAGCGTCCCAGTATGTGAATCCCAGGAGGACTAAGAGTGTGGCACTAACACCCTGACACAAAGACACTCTTCCAAGGGAGTACCCAGTGGCTAGAAGGATTCTGAATGGCCTGCTTCTACCACATGGCTGCCTCTATACTGGGCTTTGGTGGGAACATTTGAGTTACATGTTGCAGAGAAATCATACCATGGCTGGATACTGGGGATTGGCCTAGTGATGCTGTGATGGGGGCCCCAACAGGAAAGAGGATGGGCATGTGTCCCAGGCCAGCTGTGTCTCAGGGGAAGGCCAACTGGAAGGCGTGGAAAATCAGCCATTTCCTCCACCTGAAGGAGCCCCTGAGGACAGTAGCGGCAACTGGCAGACAACACCCGGCATCTGCCCCGTGGCTTTGGCCAAAGTTCCATGGGGAAATGCTAAAAAACAAAGTTGACTCTTTTAAAGGAGTGGTGGAGGGGAGTAGGGGAGAGAAAAACTATTTTCTCAGACGCTCAAAGCATGAAAACAAGTGGAAAATGATCAGCTTAGTTTTCCATAAGTCAAAACAAGAGGATCATATTTCCAGATTTGGTGGGAAAGCCCCTGCTCTCCTCTCCTGCCCAAGCCCTGAGGCCAAACCCAGCAGCCAGTGACCCCAGGTTCTTAAGGGTAGGCAGTGAGTTCTGGGTACTGAGTGAATAGACTGCATCCCAGCAAGAGAATGAGCTTTGCTCTATGCCAGGGCAGTTCCCTTGAGCCCCAGCCTCTGTGGGCAGATGGACACTCACTGTGACACATGGGTGATGGGGGTCAGCAGTGTCTCCCCTTCCAGGTCCAGGTCCTCAGCAAAGCTGTTTGTTCTCAAGAAATGGGGTGTGCTTACTTCCAGCAGTGTAGGGCTCTTCCTTACTGTGGAGAAGGTGTGGGGACAGCTCATTAGGCTTCAGTAGAAACTCATCATGAAGGGACTCCAGAGCTGGACAGAACTAGACTCAAATGCCCTCCTCAACCTGCTATTGCTATGGGATAAAGCTGTGAGCTCCCATGGTCAGGTGAAGAGTGGAGACAAAGCTTAGAAATTTCAGCCTCACCCATCAGGTTTACATTGAGTGGAGTGGAATAGGTGAATGGGTGTTCAGATTGGTCCCCAGGTACCTGGGGCCTCAACATCCCAGACTGAGTGATAAAGGCTGGTACATTCTTCTCAGTGTGGTAACTGCCCTGGGGTTGAGCTCCAGAACTGAGGACCTGACCTATCTCAGGTTCTGGGCCTCTCACTAGCTTCACTAAAACATTTGTGGCAAGAACAAATAGAGGCACTGACTCCTAGTATTGTGCTGACAGATCAATGAGCCGGGCAATAAAGGGTGCTAGTACCTCTGCTTATCATGAAATACAAACTGAATTCCTTGCTCTGGCCATGATGCTGTATTAACCAGGTGCTCTTTGAGGGAGGCCACCCAATTGCCCCAATAGATGACTTCATATAGCTCAGGAGACTGATCCTGATCAGTCTTCACAGGGTGTTCCAGTTTAGTAGTGTTTGCTCTCAACTCACTTTGCATTTAAAGTGTTTGATGTAGAGCAATTGAGTACTTCTAACAAGTGGAATAATGCAAAATTCACAGTGGTCCTCAATTATAAGAGTCACCTGCCAGGCAGATCCCTGGCTCCTGGTTTTTATTCATCTCGATAGCACATATGATGTTATACACTTGAATGAACCTCTATTCTTGTCAGTTTTTTCTTATTGTTCTGCGACACGCTTTTCTCCAGGTACGCAGTTATGCATCTAATGATCATTTTAGCAGAATAGCCCATAATTTAGATTTACTACAATTTACTTACTCATCCTATATTTTATGGACATTGAGTCTCATAGTTCTATGCCAATCGGGCAGTGATGCAATATCCATCTTTACTGTTAAAAGCTGTTGGTGTGTCTTTGGTAATATTAGTAAGTATTTTGGATTGTTCTTCTATTAAGTTGTACCAATTTTCTTCTCCAACTTTCCCACTTTTTGCATGGCCCATTAAGCATGGATAAAAACAGGTTTTCTCATTTTAAAAATTGTTACTAATTCTTTGAGAATTTCATATAATGTATTTTGATCATATTCACCCTATCTCCTCCCAGATCCATCCTCTTCTACCTCCTAAATCTCCAACTTTGTATCCTCTTGTTTTAAAATTTAATAACCCATCAACTTCAATTTGTGCTGTCCATATACTTCTAGGTGTGGGGGCCATCCCCTGGAGTGTGGTTGGCCTGCCAGGAGTCAGACTGTTAAAGAAAAACTGACTTTCCTTCCCCAGAAGCCATAAACTGTCCATAGCTTATCAAGAACCTCTTGGAGTTCATGAACCTCTTCCCACTCAATAATAGAATGTTGACTGGCTTGGACCTGTGTAGACATTCATGCAGCTGTCCTGCCATGTCCAGAAGTCAGTTCTAGTCTTCTTCTATAGTCTTTCCATCCCCTCTTCTACAATGGTCCTGGGCCTTGGGGAGGGGATGAATTTCTCATTTTTCACCTTCACTAACTGCTTTCTGGAGTGTTTGGGAGTCTTCTTGAAGAATTGCCTGCTCATATTATTTGCTTGGCATTTAAAGGAGCTTTTAATTCATTAGAGATAATAGCCTTGTGTTACATAAAGCATAAATATCTTCTTTAGTCTATTTTTGGCCTTTTAATACTATGTTGCTTTATCATAGAGACTATCTTGTTTTTTACAGTGATACTTCTTTTACTTTACGAAATGAATTTCCCACATCTAATACAGCAGTCTTTTACATTTATTTCCAATACAAACATACACATGTGGGCATACATCTGTATGTGTGTATACATTTTAACAAGTTAGCATTTATGCCTAATGCAAGGGATGTTTAGTGGTCATAAAATGGAAATTCAAGACATACTATGCATAGTCTTTTTTAAATATCTGAAATATAACATAAAACTAAAAAGAAATTTAAGAAAACATAAAATTGTCTAGGACTTTAGGTTTGAAAGTGGATTGAGGTACAACACCAAAAACTTAATCCAAAAGAGGGAAAAATCAACTTTATCATAATTAGAAACAAATGAATTATTGTTGCAACAAGTACATTTTGCCAAGCAGTAAAAGAAGCAAGGAGTAACAACAGGCTTCATTACCGTTAAAATTCTTTGCATTGTGAAGACAAGGAGACCAATCACAGATTTGCTGCACATCATTTACTCAATCAAGGACTTGTACCCAGAACATTAGAAAGAAGAATGCTCATAATTTGACAACAATGAAACAAACAATCCATTTTAAAAAGTGGATTACAAGGACTGGAGAGATGGCTCAGCAGTGAAGATTAATGACTGTTCTTCCAGAGGACCCGGGTTCAATTCCCAGCACCCACATGGCAGCTCACAAATGTCTGCAACTCCAAGATCTGACACCCTCACACAGACATGCATGCAGGCAAAACACCAATGCACATAAAATAATAAATAATTTTTTTAAAATGGATTACAAATTAACTTGTAAAATTGTACTCAGCCAAAGCCCATTGTCTTTATGGAAATCCTATTCACATAGGAATTCACTTATTCCATTCCAATTAAAGCCACAATGAGATAACACTGAAAATTATCATGAACATAGAAAAAGAATAAAACCAAAAACATTATAACAGCAAGCAGTCAAAGGAAGCAAAATGACTACAACCCTAGTGTGCTGCTGGCGGGAATGCAAAGTGGCACAGCTGCTCTGAAGAACAAACTTTACAGTCTTTTATAAACATGTATACAGCTTATGACCAAAGTGTATGGAACACTTATGTTCACAAAAACTTGCACATGAATACATATATAGCAATTTCACCTCTAATTGCAGAAAACAAGTAACAACCAAAGGTATCTTTTCAACAGCGAAATGGATAAACCATGATATATCTGTTCCACCTATGCAATGGGATAATATTCAGCAATACAAGATGAAGTGAGGGGTCCTACAACAGCATAGATGAATCTCAAGTGCATTTTGCTGAGCATTAAAAGAAGCAAGGTGTAACAGGATGTATACGGCATGATTCAGTTTGTAGGACATTCTTGAAAAAGTAAAACTATTCGGGCTGTGAAACAGTTCAGTTTCTGTTAATGTTTTGGGGGAAAGGAGTACTTTAAAAGGCTCCAATCAAAACATTTTTAGGTGAAGAAACTTCTTTGTATGATATTTAAAGCATTTGTCAAAATCCATAGGAGTATACAAATTCCAAGTGAATATTCCTGTATACAAATGGGGAAAAAAATCAACCAGAATATTGGAGGTTCCTGGGACAGAAAGTGCACCATGATGAGTACATTCTGTGTTGCAAATACATGACACAGCACTGAAAAGAGACAGGGGAAAGGAATTGGCCTGTTGCTTTTAAAAAGAATGTTTGGATTGGATACTAAACAACTAAAAGAAATACTGTCATAAACACAATATTCATGTAGGTAAGTTTGTTTCATACAAGTGAACTACATATTCAGCGTTATACAAATAGTAACTGCACTAGAAAATGGGAGCTGGGGACAAAGTAAGAATCAATTATTTGATCAGAAACAGTATAAACTCAGGGTTAGCTGCATTTAGATACGTACAACAAAACATGGATGTGTATAGACTTCAATTATGGACATACAACTTCTCATTTCTACCTGCTGAAAGGAGATGTAAATGGCGACCCTTTTATGCCAAGGAGCACATTCAGTGTCCAGATCACATTTTCTAACAGTTAGTTCTCCAGTAAAGGCAAATATGGCTCTTTAGAAGAATGGACACTTCTGAGACTAGCACAGGGAAACTACAAGATGAACCTGAAATGAAGTAAATGGAAGGCATGTCAAAGGGGCTCATGTACCACCAAAGCTAGAAAAAGTTGAGCAACAAAACAATACTTGATTATACCTGAAAAATACAAATTGCCAAGTCCATATTTATAAACAAATAATTGAAAAAGAAATGACGGGCTTTCTTACAGAATGATTCCTATAAGTGTAGAAGGAATGAGTTAAGTAGGAGTATGCCATAGAAATGCTTGCTTCAAGAAAGATCCATGGGTGAATGCTAAAATTAGTAGGTGAAATCTTAAGTAGAAACTTCAAAGTCTCCCCTCCCCATATTTTTTCCCAGTGACATTGATTAAATCCAGGGCTTCGTGCATGCTAGACAAGCATTCTGCCACTAAACTACATCCTCAGTCCCAAAATAAATTTTAATTGCTTGTGATTTTAACACATTCACAGAGTCTCTGATACTCTCCTGCAAGAGATAGAGTAAAATTCCTCATTCCCTGAATGTTGGCTAGACCTGGTGACTTGTTCTTAAGGACTAGGTATAATAAAGAAGAAACAGTAGGTCAGTTACAGTGAGCTACTTACCCATGTAGTCAAGGTTAACACTATTAGCAACAGATCATGCTGATGGAAGAAAAGAAAAGCACCTTGCCTTAATGACATCCACAAAACCTGTAAACCTATTCCAATTTTGGGAAAACATTAGACAAACACAGAGTAGCAATGATACAGGATGAGTATTCTTCAAAAGCATCAAGGCCAATAAGTTGCAGGCCATAGGATACTAAGGACCTGATGAATGAATGTAATGGTTAGACAGGCTCTTGGAGCATGAAGTAGTTAAACTGGGAAAATGACTAAATTATAGCTTAACAGTGTTGTATCAATGTTAATTGTTTTTAGTTTTCATCAATGTAAAATGGTTATTATAAGACACTGCAGTGAAAGTTACATGGTAAAACTATTTTTGCTTTTCTTCTACAAGTATATGTAATATATATACAAATAAAACATACACAAATTAAAAGTGAAAAGAAGCAGAATGATAGAAAAGAATCTTAAGTATATAAAGATAGATTAAAAACTATGGAGAAAAGCACAAAACCTTAAACAGAGACAATGACAAAAGCAAACAGAAAACTGCCTTTATTCTATTGACACATATATTCAATCCAGAAAAAAATTCTTCCTAAATCTTAATGAAAACTAAGGTTTATGTGTGAACACCTTGACAAGCTGGTTCTAAAATTTATTTGGAAATGTAAAAGACCAGGAAAAAGTAATAATTCTTCAAGAATAGTGTAGCTAATTTGCTTATCAAACACAAGTACTTCTACACAGTGATTATTAATATAGTGTGGTTCAAGGGCAGACTAACATGTTAGTAGGACAGAGGTAGTTGTCAAAAAATAGTCCGTACAGGTGGGCACTTGCAGTGTATTAAAGACGTATCTTGAGATGGCCTTTTCTATAAAACATTCAAGGGCAATTGAAAATGCACTTGGGGAAAACACTAAATTGGACCTGTAATTTTCTCACACCATACATCAAAAATTCATTCTTGGCATTCCAGGGGATTATGACAAGCAAAGCTAGAAGGTCCATATGACTGAATATAGAAGAATATCTTCATGACCTTAGGGTAATTAAGAAGCAACAATCAAAAAGGAAAATACCAATTTTATTACAGTGAGAGTCAAAACTTAAATATCTAAATACTTTTTAAATAGCAAAAAGAGAACCAAAGTAATAAAACATAAAAACTTGAGCAAATCAGCAAGAAAAATAAGCAGGCCTGGGGCTGCAGATCTGTAATCCCAGCTATTTGGGAAGCTGAGGCAGCAGGACCGTTGAGACCTTGCCTGGGCAACAATGAATCAAGACAACTCTCAAAAAGCAGAACCCTGTCTCAAAGAGTAAAAAGGGGGCTAGAGATAGCTCAGTGGTAGAGTGCTTTCCTACTGTGCATAAGACCTTAGGTTTAAATCCCTAGCACTGAAGAAAATGATCTAACCAAAAAATAAGCAAGACACCTCCCCCCAGGAAAAAAAAAAACAAAAAAAAAAAAACCATGAGAGAAGAATCCAAAAGCCTGATGAGCTTATGGAAAGGTGTTGTGCCTGACTAGCAATCAGGGAAATGTAAATAAACTCAGGAGCTCATGGCCCATGGGGGCCAGCGGCAGACTTCCAGCAGGAAACTACACAGACATTACTTAGTCATAGCTGGGAGAAGGGCTCAAGTGAAGGGCTCTGTGCCCGTGACATCCTCAGAGAGACTAGGGAAAGACCGGTAAACCTTGAGGAATGTGTGCACATGAAGAGGTCCACAGGTCTGGGACTTGGTGGGAGTGTGTTACCATTCCCATTTTAGAGACTCAGGGCTGAGATTCAAGTGCACTGGGTTATATTATACACTTGTCAAGTCACAGCTAAAACTTCATCCAGGATTCAAATGTTCTTTTGGAAAAAAGGAAAGAAAAAGAACATAAATACATATTTCAATGCTTGCATCACTTGTATACAGAAGAAAGGAACAGCAAAGAGGTGGCTGGAAGAGGGGGCTGTGTTCTACACACCCAGAATGAGAAGTGCCATCTCCAAGCCTTAGGGTCCAGAGTGAGCCCCTAAACCCCTGAGAACGGCTCAGTCCTGGTATTAGGAAATGAAAATGTGCACATCAGTTGGCAGTCCAGAGAGGGTGGGGCCTGCACCTGCCAGAGAGGAATGTGGACTCTTTGGTTTAATCCTGGGACGGGTTCATGGGGCCCCTGCAGTGAGGGTCAGAGAGGGCCTCAGCACAGTTGTTTTTCCAAGTCAAAAGGAAAGACTGTTGTGTGCTAGGCATGTTTCAGAGACTATGGGGGAGCCTCCTCTTCCATGAGGAAACAGTCAAGACTGCCACCCTCTCCCCACTGGATCTATACTCAGAGCCAGATCAGACATCTTAAAGATTCTGGAAGGGAGTTAGTTAGTAGGAATTCAAATTACAGACATTGGTGCTGCTCCTCTTAGGCAAGAGCTTGGAGGAAGTATTGTGTTCTAAGAAGCCCCCATTGGTCACCCCATCTCTGAAGAGCCCAGAGTTTGTCTTTTATAAAGATGTGAAAAGATAGCCCTATGGTACTGCAGAACAAACTGTGAGACCACAGTAAATGTGACAAGGGTAGCTCACCTAGACACTTAGATCCTGCATAAAGGACACTAGAACAATGTCAGGTGTTCTCTGCTGAACCAACCAGTGTCAGAGTACCTGGCCCTGGAGGACAAGTACTCTTTCCTAGTGACAATGAGGTCACATTTTCCTAAAATGGTCCCAGTTTTGATGCTTTCATTCTTTGGCTGCTTCTGTCTTGTCAGAGCCAGAATCTGGACCTAAGTGTGCAGGGCAGAACAAAACAATTTTGTTTTCTAGGAAAATGGGAGGTTTGGAATGGCGAATGTAGCCTCAGGCGTGGCAACTGCCCCAGCTGGGGCTACCCACTGCCAAGTTTCACCCTCTCTCAAGAGAACCAAAACCAGACTCTACACAGCATCTTCCTTCTCAGCCAAAGGGCCTGCTCATTAGGGTGATTGACATTTTACTTAAGCATAGGAAAAAAAAAAAGACTGGAAGGAAATAGATCAAAATGTGATATGTTTGCCTGTGGATTAAAGGACTTCAAATGATTTTCATTTCCTTCCTTATAGTAAATGTATTTTCTGTTTTGAATGTATGATACATTTAGAAGTCATAAAAGCATTAGTTTGTGCAAAGTCTTCTTTATTTGCCTTGTACTCATCATCTTGGGGTTAACATAATGTATCAGAGTATCCTTCCTCATCCACCTTCCTCTATCTGTCCTTAAGATGTCTAGGAGACACAGAGCTCTTTCTTACGTTCTCCAAAACCTTCCATTTCCTAGCTTCATTTCCCCTGCAGTGAGCTCACAGACTTGCCTTCTGCTCACCAGCTCAGCATTTGAACATTCCAAGGCCACTCTGCTGCCCACTACCCTCTGCTGAGACTTGCTGGTGTCAGTAACTTCACCCAGCTGCTCACCCCTGTCCTCCTCCTCCTAACTGATTATAATCCTGCCTAATCTCCCAGATGTAACCCAAACTGCCTTCTTCTACAAGCTTCCCAAGGCTCTGGAGATTGCCCCCCTCAATTGCTGTGGGGCTTATGTGTGCCTGGCCCTCAACACAGGAACCTTGCTTTCTTCCTTCCCCATGTCACCTCCGGTGCCTGGCACAGGCAAGTCCCCTGAGCCAGCTAACTCCAGTGGAATAAACAAGCTGCCTATGTCCTCCCCTAGAAGAGGCCGCTTCTCTATGCCCCTCAATCAATTTCCCCGTCTTGGTGGATTTGCCAAAGCCCTGTGGATCCTGCACCATGAAGGAAAAAGCCCTCCCTAGGGCATCTGGACAGCTGCAGTCAGACCCTGCGTGACATTGCTGAGCTGCAGCTCCACAGCCTGTGCCAGCTGCCCATGCCCTGCTCACAGACCCTGAGCCAGACCAGCACCACCACCACCTGTGTCTCCACTCAGAGGCGAGAAGTAAGAGACAAGGACAGAACGTGTAAAAGCCATTCCCACAACAGCTGCCAGGAACAAGATGAGAAGTGCAGTGTAAATGTATATTCACAGCTGGTACCCAGTTCCGCTTAGGAAAATACCTTGTTTGAGTGGACACCTGTTGTTTTCGCATACCCTGCAACCAGGCCTGGCTTCTGGAAATATCTCACTGAATCCTCCTTAGAGGGGTCCTCATTTACAACTCCCTAGTGTATAAGAGTCAGGAATCCATTGGCAAATTTCAGAGGGGGCTTTGTGGCTGGAACATAGCCTCAGAGACATAGTTGTACATGTGAGGATGCCTTGTACTTCAGTTGGGAGCAATAAGAGCCTATCCTGAGCCTGTGGCTTCTTTCTATTGGTAGATATAAGCTGGTGGCCATTGTACACTCATTGGAAAATGGCTGCTTAAGGATACAGATGTGTATCTATACATGTATCTAGCTGTGCATGTATCTATGGGCAGAGAGTGAGGGAAAGAGAACAAAAGGGGTAGGGAAGAAGGAGAAAGAGATCATTACTGACCTAGGTCCAGCTGTGTCTGGAACAGCTGGGTTCAGATTTGTGAGCCAGAAAAGTGTCCCATTTGTCATTATCTAGATTGATTTGGGTTCAGTCATTTGTTTTCAAGAGCCTTCAGGAGTATATAAAGTTAGGGATAGGATATGAACATGAGGAGATAGGTCTGGAGGTATGTCTAGGTAACAAAAAAACAAAAAGACCCCAAACCAAACCAAACAAACAAACAAAAAAACCCCAAACCAGTAAGCACCCCTGAGACAGCCTTGTTAGGCTTTGCAGGGTAGAGGACCGAGAGGAAGAAGGTTAGCTAGAAAAATCTGGCCTGAGGCCTTGACTTTAGCTTTACGCTGGCCAGGAAACTCTGGGAAAGGGGCTTCTTGCAGCTGCTCACTGACTTTCTACTGTTACAATGCAAACACCTTCAGAGAGGATCTCTGCATACCCTGTGCATGTGAGTGTTTTTTGGCACATTATAGAACATGTTGTACTTTGCATTCAAGCAAAGATTGCAGGATACATTTGACTTGAGATGGACAGTGACATGATAGTTGAAAATTACCTGTAGAATACCAAGAAATCTTAGGAACAATGCTTGGCTTTGTATAACTTCAGGGTTCATAGTACTGGAGACTTTGCCCTGAATGCCTTTTCTCACAATGGAGATAACAGGCCTAACACATAAATCTCAGAGTAAATGGAAATGGTTCTATGGGCCCACGGGTGGAGTCTGAATAATAAAGGTGCTAAAGAGGACAAGCAATGACAGAGCCAGTCCTAAGTAAGCCCAGGAAGCAGAAAGTGAGCAGCACAGCTGCCTATATAACTAAATCAGTCCACCCAGCAACTTTCCATGCTGCAAGAAGTCACTGTCCAGGTCTCCCAAGACACATTTGCAAGGAAAGGTTCCAGGCAGCAAGAGCAGCCCCAGGAAACTTTAATATACAATGGAATCTGGGTTAAGCACTATCTTCTCCAAAAGTTGAGCTCACAGGACATTCCCCAGAAACCTCTGGAGAGGTGGGGAGGAAAGTTTCTGGAGGTCTTTGGATGAAGAAAACAAAAAAGTGGCCTTGATTTTCAAGGAGAAATTACACAGGAAGAAAAAAATGTTTTTAATCTAATTAAGAGCGATCTTTTCACCTTCATCACAACATCACGGAAATGTGCCAGTTCTTAACTTCACACAATAATCAAAGCAATTAAGGAGAAGCCTTGGAAACTGGTGCAGATGTTCTCAGAATGTTTAATGGGGAAATGAGTTGCAGGCCTCATTCTCAGCATCCGGCTCCAGGCCCTGGCTACCAAATCCAGACATCTGCTGGGGCCCCACCCCCAGGCCTGGAGGGCGTGTGCTTGAGAAACACAGGTCTCTTCCCAGGCTGCCTCCAGCGAGGCCAGATCTGAGGCCCCAGAGGCTCCCCATGGTTCCTCAAGCCAGAGCCTGGACATAGTCAGAATCACCCCAGAGCTAGGGGGAAGCTTAATGTCAAAATTATGTTAACAACTGATGTCAAAAGTAATCAACTCAAACTGGCTCCCCCACCCCTGCTGGCTGCAGGAGGACTATGAGCAGAAGAAGGGAGGGCAAAGAGTCCCTGGCAGGGGCCAGAGGAGAACATATAAAAGTGTGGCAGCATCAGTGCAGTGTGACTCTATGGGCCTCATTTCTGTTGTCGTACTAGACCAAGAATCAAACTGGTCCATCTTTGAGGAATTTCCAAGAATAATCAGAAAATATGTAGAAATGAGGATGCTGCTTACTTAGGAAATAGCCTGTTTTTAAAACAGAACAGAAGGGCATATGACTAATGGTAACTGGCTTCAGAGTGAAGACCTTGATGTATAGGCTCAGCTCATTAAACCACCTTGGAAGCTGTGGTGTGTGGCACACACAAGAACACAGAGGTAAAGAAAACATCCCTAGTTTTGAGGACACATAGGCAGTATGGGTCCTCACACATGTACTATTAGCATTCATGTTATCTTCATACCAATGTCTTAATACAAGAAATTCTGTGTATGACTCCTGGGACCTGTTTAACTTCATACATGGTAGGTCAAAGGTGATGGAAAGAAACCTCTCAAAGTAAGCCTTCAGTGGTGATCAATACTCCAGCTCAGTGTTGCTGGTAGAACTTTAATGAGTGTTGTAAGCCATTTTCCAGCTGTTCATTGTAGTGTAGTGAAAAAAACAAAGTACTTATCTATCATTCTGTACTCTAGGATTGTCCTTCAAAAGTGAAGGAGAAATAATCAGATAAGCAAAAATTGAGTAAAGTTATGGCCTGTTGATCCTCCTTGTAAGGAACAGAAGGAATATAGGTGAGAAACTCAGACATACCTAAAGAAAGGAAAAACACCAAAGGTAAGTGAATGTAAAGTATTACTTTTTATTTTAAAATTGGCCTAACAGGTAAGATTTTGTTCAGAACAACCAACAATGTGTTTAATTATAATGGTTATAATATACTTAAATAAGTGAAATGAATGACAGCAGTGATTTTAAAAAGGGCAAGATGGAGGGGTTATGGTTATTTCAGGTCATACCATGTGTGCATTGGTATAGTGTTATTCAAAGTGGGCTTAGATTAGTTGAAAATGGATACAAAATCCAGAGAAATCACCCAAAAGAGGAAAAAATGCAGTGCAAGCAGTACTCCAAGGAGAGAGAGAAGATGGAGGAGGGAGAAATATAAAATGTTCTAAACCTCAAAGAACCATAGATTTTCCAGGTCTCAATAATTTTGTAGATAATAATCCTAGTAAACAAACTTTTCACAAAGCATGTATAGCAAAACCAGTTTGTATTCACAGGTGGTATCTCAGCAGTCTCCTGGGTTTATGGTACAAGAATCTCACATATAATCTCATGTTTACAGTAGATTTCAGATTTGGAAATCTGTGTTACATCGTTCTTGGTATTCAATAAGTATCTTCCCCCAACCTATTTTGTGGCAGTGCTAGAGGAGAATGCTATGCAATTAAGCTATATCCAAGACTGGTATCCTGCCTTTCTAATTGCACAAGGTCTAATGTCTCACTTAAAAGGTCTATATTGGTTACAGTGTAATTATTCACTCTTAGGTATTCCTCACTCTTAGACTCAAAGTGGTTTTGAGTAGATTGAAACCAACTAAACACCAATAACAAAAAAAGACATATGCTACCAAGCCATCAGATATGATATAGCTAATATTCCTACTGTTGCCACTGATAGAAAAATATCCCAGAAAATGGGGAAGGATAAAGAAGGGATTGGAGGTAGGACAAGGAGGGGAGAGATAGTACATCTTCTCTTGTTTGGGAGAGAGGTATTTGCCAAGAACCCGACATAACACTAGATAGAAACATACCTCTCAGAAAATATGACCTTGATAAAGAGAACATTGGCATAAAAAAGAGTATTGACTTTCTTTGGTACAAATCTGTTTAGGGAAAGTACCTACCTGTTCATTGTAAAGTACCTGGCTTGTTGTTAAAGTATGACCGAGAATGTGGCCCATCAGAATCTAATTTCAGAATTTCTATGAAAGTAAGATCTGCTCATTCTCTGTAATTCTATTGAGGATGAAGCCATTGCTGATAAAGATGGGCAAAGGGTTGCTTTGCTTTTTCAAGAAAAATTATAGTATTCAAAGAAATCTTGATATTTAGGCATTGGACTTACTAGACAAATACTTAAAGCAGTTATTTCAAAGAGGTAAAGACATTGGTAAACATAATAAAAAATAAGCTATAGACTAGGACAAAAACATTTTCAGAATATGTAAAGAAATAAAGAATGGGATGTTATAATAATAGAAGATATAATAAATGACATGGACCCACCCCTTGGAAGTCTGTCAAGTCTCAAAAGAAGATATTAATTCAATAGACAACCTGAACAGAAAGCTCCATGCTCAAATGGGTTTACTGATGAATTCTGACAAATATTTAAAGGAAGAAATTGTACCAAATTTTCTACAATGTCTTTTAGAAGATAGAAAGTATTGCCCACCTCATTTGTTGAGGCCAACGTTGCCCTAATTTCCATAGCAGATAACACATTCCAAACAAGCTAAATATGAGTAACTCATGCTTTACATGTAAAACAATACACTGTAAAACATTAGTATGCCAAATGCAAGAATACCAGTTGTTCAAGGCTGTGGAACATAAAAAA
>CABHPH010128365.1:0-29950 GCA_902168325.1 Peromyscus nudipes
AGCAGTTCACACCGTGCTCTGAGAAAGCCACAGGTCCATGTCTTCAAGAAGTGTGTCTGGCTCAGCTCTGTGTCAGAAAATGGGATGAAACCGTTACAAGTGACACCATGAGCTTGGGTCTCACTGCTCTCCAAGGCTGAGCCACAAGTTCCCACATCGTCCCAAACACTACGCTGTCTGCTATCAGGTGTCCAGCCTTACTTCTTAAGAAGGTGCTGTCTGCTCTCTGGGGAAACCCTGCATCACTTTACCTCATTTACTATATATTCCTTGGTAGTAATTAACTTCGTTTCATGTATTGCTAAGAAGAGTGCCTAACAAAACCAATGTGAAACTTGTTAAGTCTGGGTGCCTTTATTTTGGTAAATAAGCCATCTGTGCTGGGTTTTTGGAGGTGTTTTTAGAAGCATTCTGAAAGGTAAGGATGAGAGTAATATGGCAATGCCTTTGGGAGGGAGGGGGGGAGGACCTGGCTTCATGTGGCAGAGGTGGTGGGTGGGTAATCCTTCCAAAAGTCTGTCTGTGCCTTTGAACTCTGGATCACGTGGACGCGTTGCCCCTTCAACAAGGATGTAAACGGCCCGCAAGAAGGTCATGCATGGTAGCTTTTACTGTGGTCCTGAGTGAGGTGAGGTCAGGACATTGGTGAAAATTTTCATCTGCCAGGGCTTCCAGCCCCGCTCTGGAAATAGAATTCTCCCCATTGACAGCAGAGGGCAGTGTTCGGGCTTCTTACCCCAGCCAGGTGTGAAGGAGCCTGGGCGCAGGGAAAAAAACGCCTTAGGTGAGGTTTGTGGCTATGCGCCTGGAGTTTGCCTTCCATAGTATATACAGGAAGAAATGACGATCCAGCCGTCCTGCCTCCCTTTATCCCTTCCAGACAAGTGTTGGACCCTTACATCGTTATCATGCCCTTGAAAGGTCGTCCAAGAGGCATTTGCAAGATGATTTAGGCAGGCAAACATGGAAAACCGCCAAAGCTTATGCACTTATTTAAATGTGAATTATATACATGCATACTCATGATTCATCCATCAATCTGCTAATTTCAGTGGAGAGGCAAGTCCATTTATATGCACCCTTAAGGCACTCAAAAGCAGCTGGTAATAGAACTGGGCTGTGAGAATAACAGAATGCAGAACAGCCGCAGAACAGCCCTGTCTTCTTAGTCCATTCTCCATCGAGGTCTGGAGTTGGGTCTCATGTTTTATCAAACATCTGCAGCAGGGGACTCTTGGAGCTCCTAGATCTGCCTCCGGGCTTCCGCAATGCATCAGTTCTCCGTTGCTGTCACATTCTGACAAGAAGATCCTCAAGTGAGGATGGGGGTGCCTTTTTTTTTTTTTTTGTCTCCCAGGTTAAGAAGGGACACAGTCCATCGCGACCAGGAAGCATGGCAGCAGAAGCATGTGTCATCTGGTCACATGGGGTCTGCACTCGGGAAGCAGAGTGTGGACAGGAAGTGGGGCTGACTACAGAAATCTCACAACCCACCCCCAGTGCCTAACTTCCTCCATGGGGTTTCCACTTCCTAATGGCTCCACAGCTTTCCAAAGTAGCATTAGCGGTTGGGGACCAGGTAGTCAAACACACGAATCTGTGGGAGCCATCTCACAATCACATCACGACATTATGTCCCCGATGATGACCATATATAGTCTCATGGCCATCTCATGCATCCACCCCAACCTCAGAACTCCCCAGGGTCTGTTAGTGGTCCCTTAGCTGTGAGCCTCTGTAAGGTCAAAAGGCATGGTCCATATGTCTAGCATAGGACAGCCAAGTGAGTGTTCACATTCCAAACAGGAGGGCACAGCAAGAAAAGATAAGACCAAACCCTCCAGCTTCATGTCAGGCATCTGGGGCTCATGATGGAATACACTGGGTCCCAAAGGGCTTGGGTGTCCTTCTCTCTACTTCTACAACCTGCAGCTCCCAGAGCCTCTCCCTCGGTCTGGCTCTACTCTATGCCTGCAGCTTTCCTTGGTGGACGCCCCACGGTCCTGGCACTTCCAGTACCCACAGTCTCCATCATAACTTCATCTTTATTTTCACGTCTTCACGCACTGGCCTCTTGGGCCCTCTCTGCAGAGACTCTGATCCTGCCTCACGTGGCGGGGCCTCAGTGGCTGTCGGGAATCTTCACGCAAGCCTCCAGGACCCCCTTCACTACAGGGAGTCTCTTCAGGCCATTCTTAGTTCAGGATTTTTTTTTTTAAAAAAAAAGCGTTTGCATGCTCACAATTAAGAGTCTTCGTGGTGGGCTCTTCTCTCGCAGTGCCTTTCTTGTTAACCTGTGCAGAACAGGCGGTTTCTGACAGGCCCAGCCTTTGCACGGTTCCACACCTCACATTTTTCTGGTCGCTCTGCAATACCTGGTGCTCTCTCTCACTGCAGACACAGATGAGAGTATCAACCACACCACAGATTCTGCAATGCTTGATTCTAGCCTCACTCAAGTTCTCAGGACACAGGCAACATGTAGGTCTTTACCCTCATGTCACACAGGTGACCTCTAGCCCAGGTCCCATGGAGCTCTTGTTCCCTGTGCTGGCTAGTTTCAATGCCAGTTTGACACAGGCTAGAGTTGTCTGATAGGAGGGAGTCTCAATTGAGAAAGTGCCTCTATAAGATACAGCTGTAAACCGCCGGGTGGTGGTGGTGGCACATGCCTTTAAGCTCAGTATTCTGGAGGCAGAGGCAGGTGGATCTGTTCTAGTTCAAAGCCAGCCTGGTCTACAGCATGAGCTCCAGGGCATCCAGGAATACCCAGAGAAATCTTGTCTCAGAAAACAAACAAACAAACAAACAAGCAAAAAAGGAAGCCATGTGGAACAAGCCAGTAAGCAGCACCCCTCCATGGCCTCTGCATCACCTCCTGCCTCCAGGTTCCTGCCTCCAGGTTCCTGCCCTGTTTGAGGCCCTGTCCTGATTTCCTTTAGTGATGGACAGTGAGTGATACAGAAGTATAAGCCAGATAAACCCTTTTCTCCCCAAGTGCCTTGGTCATGGTGTTTCACCACAGCAGCAGAAACCCTGACTAAGACAAGTTGGTACCAGGATATTACCTGGTATTGCTGTGACAGACTTGACCACGCTGCTTTGGGGAGGATTGTGGAAGGACTTTGCAACTTTGGACTAGAAATGCCACTGAGTGTTGAGAGCTCAGTGAGCTGTTCTGAGGAGCTTGGAAGATAAGGATGTTGAGAGCAGTGCAGATGATGGAGGCCTGGCTCGTGATGTTTCAGAGGGAAACAAGGACTCTACGGGGCCATTTGTGTGAAGCATCTGTGATTCTGGTCAGCTGGAGCTGAAGAATCAGCTGTGATTAACAGGAGACCAGAACCACTAAAGTGAAACCTTTGCTTTGCTGGGACAATGGATGCTGGTCTGTTGGGGTTGAAGAATCAGCAGTGATTAAGAAGAGACCAGCATCCCTGAGGTGAAGTCTTCTGGGAAGGGTTTCCTCAGGGTCAGCACACAGAAGTTGTGTTCAGAGGCAGCCAAGGTTGTACCTCGTGCTGGTAGCTGAACTTGGTCGTGTAAGAGTTCCCCAGGTGTTACTAGTTTGGAAGGTATGAAGGGGTCATGGAGAGCAGCTGAGGCTTGGCACTGTGTGGTGGGGCTGGAGTCCCTGAAGAGAGCCCAGGAGAGGCTATTGGTGAAAGCACAGCCCAGTTGTAGCAGAGACCCCCCAGCATTTCGGAGATGCCAGTACCATGGGATGACCACCAAGAAGAGCAGCAGTGGAGTGGAGTCAGCTAGAACCTAGAAGACGAGCTGTGTGTGCTGCAGAGGGCGGAGCCGGAGAAGTGACCCAGGCCCTTTGGAGGAGCCCAGAAGACTGTGAGTGAATCCCAGGTAACTGGTCATTGTTTATGCCCCCCCCCCATCACTGAGATTACAGAAGCACGCCACCACACCTGGCTTTAGAGGAGCTCTGGGGACTTGAACTCAGATCCTCACCCTTGGGCGGCAAGCACTTTCTCCACCAAGTTGTCTCTCCAGGCCCTGAATAATGCAACATGCGAAAAGAGCCAATCATGGCCCAGGGGCGAAGGGCTCACACTGGAGACCTGCAGAAGCTTGACCCCAGCCAGCGGTGGCTTCCCCCACCCCCAGACTCTGTGCCGTCACGCCGGTGCCCCTCCCATGGCACACCACCACTGTCTGGCTCCCCACAGTGCTGGAGGCATCTCCCCTTAGCTCCCCTCTGACATCTGTGCCGGGGAACACATAGCCCTAGAACCCTGGGAGGAGGGGAGCAGGGTGCCGGCGTTCAGTCCAGCTGCCTGAATAACCAGAAGAGAGGGGGGCCCCTGTGCTTGGTGATGCCCCGCCCGATGCTGGTGCCATGGCATGGCTGTGGGAGAGGACTCTGAGTTAATGGTTTGAGCTTCTCAATGTATGGGCTTCGAGATGGAAATAAAGCCCAGTGTGGTGCCAAGCTCAAGGTTAATGGAGTATTTCGTGCGTGCGCAGCAGGGATAAAAGGAGATCCCACTTTCTGTCCTCAGCCGGGCTGAGACACCGATAGATGTGGCCAGGTGGATGTGGGCAAAACTGCACATCTTGGAGGCTTCTAAAGGAGAGGAGGCAGAGATAGGTAGAAATGGGGGAGGCGGGGGAGGCATCCTCAACAACTTACTGGGTGGGGCTCGAAGCTGGGTGGGACTCCCTTCAGGAAAGCAAGAACCGGGAAGTCAAATTTTCCTTTTCCCCCTGAAGCTCAGGGAGTTTGCCTGGTTACTTCTTCAGGGAAATGTTCTCGTAAGTAGAATCGTGTATTTTTAACTTATCACATGAGCAATAGGGAGCCACAGCAGGCTTCTGAGAGCAAGGTGTGTGTGTGTGTGTGTGTGTGTGTATGAGTGCACGTGTATGCCCATGTATGTGCATGCATGTAGAGGACAGAGGTTGGTGTCAAGGGTCTTCCTCAACTGCTCTCCACCTTATATACTGAGGCAGAGTCTCTCACTGGTTAGTCAGCTTGCCTCAGGGATCCCTGTCTCTCCTTCCCTGGTACTAGGATTACAGGTGGGCTGCCATAGCCAGGTGGCATTTATATGAGTGTAGATCTGAACTCAAGTCCTCACGTGTGTAAGGCAAGCCCCACTGGGCCATCTTCTCAGCCCCCCCAAGCCACTCTAGAATGCAGTTTTCTCCCCAAAGCTTCAGAAATGACCCCCAGCACTGGTCCTTTCTTTGATGGACACCCCCAGCCTCTAGCTGAGGTAGACCTCTCTAAGTGGACCACCCCTCCCTCGCCTCCAGCTTACATGGATGTTGTCTTTGCTGCTGGGACGCTTGGCCTCTCTCTCTCTTCACCCACTTTCCTTCTTTTCCATCCTTTCTTGGAAAATGCTGCCTCCTCACCACCCTTCTTGATTCATCCAGGTTCCCTGGCTGCCCATCCACCATTCAAGACTATTGCCACTCCGTGCGAGGCCCGATTCCAGGAATCATAGACATCGATGTCCCATGACCCCCACTGAAGATGAAAGAAACTGCAGCCAGAGAGAAGGCCTGGGTCTCACAGCTGGGAAGAAAACGAAGTGGCACTCTGTCCCTGGCCCATGAGATCAGCTGTTCAAGATTTGTGGGGCTTTTGGGTCAGCTGGAGCGGGAAGGCCAAGGCCAAGCTCCAGGGACAGTTTTACATGACAGTCACACACACACACACACACACACACACACACACACCCCTTGAGGAATAAATAGAAGATCCAGAAATGAACCCACACAGTGACAGCCATGTGATCGTTGACAAAGGTGTCCAAATCAGACACTTGAAAGACAAAAAGAACCTTCAACAAATGGTGCAGGGGAAATTTGGAACATAACAGAAAAGGATCTATACCACCCTCCCCCCCAAAAAAATCGATTCATCGTGGATCAAAAACTTCACTTTAAGACCAGAAATGGCAACTGTTAGAGGAAATAGAAGAAAACACCCCAAGATACTGGTACAGAGAAGGGCTTTCTGAGGGCGTCCAACAACTCAGGTTTAAAAGCAGCAAGAAGCAAGAGACTGGACTTCATGGGACTTGAAAGCGAGAGAAGCCGCCAGCCGAACTAAAGGATGGCAGTCGGAGCGCTAGATCTGTGCCAGCGTCACGCCGGAGGATTGATAGCTAGTGTCTGTAAAGACCATGAAAACTAAACATCCCCCAGTAACCTTATCAATCAGCGAGCGCACAAACCAAACAGTTCTCCAAAGACGAACACAGGCCAATACAGACGAGAAAAAAACGTTCGGTGTCCTTCGTCACAAAGGAAAAAAGACAAATGGGGAATCCATCTCTCCTAGTCAGAATGACAACACATGTCGACTCAGATGTGGGGAGGGGAAACTTAGTCATGGCAGGTGGGGGCTGCGCCAAGACAACCACGGGTCTCCAGAAACTGAAAGCAGAACTCCAGGCCGTTCTCTGGAGTAGACCACAAATGACCTAAGTCAGCCTTGCGCAGAGAGCTCACGCATCCACGCCTGTTGCGATTCACAATGGCCGAGTGATGTGGCCAGCTTAGATATCTGTGGACAGATGTGTGGATAAAGAAAACGTGGCGTGTTTACACAATGAGTTGTGTCCAGCCATAGGGAAAAACGCAATGACATCATTTGCACAAAAATAGATGGAATTGGAGACCATGGTGTTAAGCAGAATAGCCAGATTCAGACAAATGGATCATTTTCACCCATATGCAAAATCTAGATTTTTTTTTTTTAGGATAAGGGGGACTTTTTGAGGAGAACTGAAAGAGTGGATGGGGGGCAAATCAGGGTGTGGGGATGGATCTGGTCAAATTGTATCAGAGACACCACCACAACACCCATCCATGAGCGTACACAATGAATATACACTACAAAGATTATTCACTGCGAAGATAACTAGTAGGCACGTGGGACCCGTCTGCGGCTCACAGAGCCAGAGGCCCTTGGACTCCTGCTTCTGGCCTCTTCCCAGCTACCTGGCTCTGCCAGAAAGACTATTTCTCCAGACACCACCATCTGTCCCTGTCCCCATCTCACAGAGGGCAGTGGGAGGAGGCAGCTGAGCGGCCTCCAGAGGCTGGCGCTCTCTCTCTCTCTCCCCCCCCCTCCAGCAGTCCTTGGAAGCTGTCCTCCAGGCAGGGTTATGACCTCAGAAACAAGCACCCAGAGCTAGCACCTTCACTCTGGATTCAGCGTTGCCCTCCTGGGGTGCTGGGGGCTGTGTTCCCCATGGACACGTTGTGGTTGTGCCCAGGGAGTGTGGGAAGCAGCCTAGGGCAGCAGCTGTCCCCATTCATCAAACATTCATTTCCAGCCATTTGTCACTTCCTAGTCACTTAATGTAGTCCAAGGTCTGGCCGATGAAGACCAGACCCTGACTGACAGGGACATCTGCACTAGCTGTGGAAGGCAGACAAGGAGAAACTATAGTGGGGTGGGGGTACATGGCACAGCACCCTTCATTCCCGCCCACATGAGCCATTTGCTCCTTCAAAAATTGGGGGGGCTGCCATGATGGCGCAGTGTGTAAAGGCACCAGATGCCAAGTCTGATAGCTCCCGTTTGGTTCCTGGGACCCACAAGTTGTCCTATGACCGCCTCACATTTGCTGTGACATGCACACCCCAACCTCCACTCACAATAGATACATAAATAAATAATAGACATAAAACAAATGATGACCTCCGCACATCTCGATCCACCTCGTCTTTAGTCTGAGCTTTGCCGAGGTAGCTTCCTCCCCTCCTTTATCCCTGGCGGCCAAGACCCTCCCTTACGCTGTAAACTGAAGCCACGTGTGGATTATCTGTGCACACCCTCCCTGAACATCAGCCACCTTAGAACAAGTTCATGAGACTAGGGACCTTTCTCTTTGGCGCTGCTGGCTGTGTTGCTGTGGCAACCCCAGGGCTCTGCAGCTCCCTGGCAAGCACTAGATACTCAGTTAATCCTAACTGAAACAATAAAGCAGGAACCAGCTTCTCCCCACCCGCCTGCTGCGGTGGGCCTGGGTGAGGGGCACCTCAAACACTCACAACTGGATGTCCAAGAAGATCCGCTTCTCCTCCCCGACGTGAATCTTCCACACACAGTCTTCACCTTCTGCATAGGGCTCCGGCCAGTTTGGAGACAGCACCACTCCAGCCACGGCAGAGAGCTCCCCACCACACATGGCTGTGACAGACAGACAGACAAGAAGCCATTGTCTGGAAGCCAACAGAGCATTGGTTGGGAGTATGGGAGATAAAGTTGGCATCTGTGGGTCCCTGTGCAACATGACTATGCACCCACATGGGGTGGAGTTGGGGACAGCATGTGTGTATATGTGCATGTATGCACCTGCGTGTGTGTGTGTGTAAGCATTTGTGTGTGTGTGTGTGTGTGTGTGTGTGTGCATGTGTGTGGAGACGGCTGGCCTCATCTGCAGCTCCGAGAGGGCAGAGGTTGGCAGTCTCTTCCCCACTGAGGACAGTTCACACTGTTCTGCTAACTTTGGATAAGTTGTGTATGGCCCCATAGCCTCAGCTACCTTCCTTGTGTGGTCAGGAAATGCCCTTGCCGGCCCACTGGCTTATGATGGAGCACGACCAAGCTCACCACATCAGCTTGCAGCACCTCCCCTGGACTCACTGAATGCCCAGATGGCAACCAGGCTCAAGGTTCTGAAAGATTCGGCCTGGACCAGAAGCAGAGATGTGGCGGCAGTTTTCTCAGTTCTATTCTGTTTACTGCCTTGGAAAGAGCTCAGTATGGCAGAGGCTAAACCCTCAATAAATGCTGCTCTGTTAATGTAACAAATTTAATTCAGGGGCCAGTCCCTCACCAGGGCAAGGCTGTGACTTCACACCAACTGCCAGGTGGCTCCCAGGAGTGAGGACACCCTCTATTCCTCCGTATAACCAGAGCTCAGTGGCCTTGGATACAGGGACTGGGGAGTCAGTGTGGGTGGGGGTTGTCACATCCAACATTGTCCAGGCCCTAAGAACAGGGAGGCGAAGCTCACTCTGTCTCTTCCAGTGACCCTAGAATGGGCTTGGGCATGTACCTTCCATGTCTGATTCATCATCATGAACGGGGCTGGTGTCTACTGTATGTGGGCTGTAGAGAGGGTGTTGTCGTGAGGGACATGCAGCCCTCAGCAGGGTGATGGTCCTTCATGAGACCCAGAGCTGCCATGTGCTGTTGACTGGGTGCACTGAGGCAGCGTTATGAAGCAGGGGGATTGTATAGGATCTGATACCAGAGAGGGCTCTTCTGCCACAGCAGCTGTGCACTGCAGGTCTTGGGCCAGCAGGAAAGAACAGCTCCTAAAAAGGACCATTTTGTGACTCCCCAAGAACCAGCAGCAACCAGATCCAGACGACCGTTGGAAAGGGTCTCATCCTAAAACCAATGTGTCATGCGGCCAACGTCTTCTAGGCTGGGGCCTTGTTCTTTGTAGCCGGTGTTGTGGGAGGTGGTGACTCACCTCTGCATAGCGGCTCTGTGTCGTTCCAGTACGGGTCACGCACGTTGACACACTCAATGACGGCTGGGCCCTGCTCCAGAGAGTGGCCGGGGTCACAGGTGAACTCCACAATGGTGCCGATGTTATAGGTGGGGTCTGAGGTGGTGAAGTTCCCGTTCTGGATGTAGGGTTCATAGCAGTGACCTTTCTCAAAGGCTGAAGTGGGGACATAGAGAGCGGTAGTGGCCAGATGAGGTAAAGGACACCCTTTACCGTTTAAAAGCAGCTCAAAGAATAGGCACCCCAGAGCAAGGCATGGAGGCTCACATCTGTATTCCTAGCTCTAGAGAGGCCAAGACAGTGTGTTCAAGGCCAGCCTAGGCTACATAGCGATTTCCAGGATTGCCTGGCCTACTGAGTGGGACCCTGCCTCAGAACAGAATGGTGCCTCTGACCTGGGCCAGGCACCTGGACTCTTGGGGCCTCATTTTTTCTCATGAGTGATGCCGATTAGACCTTCCGCCTCCAGCCCTGAAGAAATGCAGTGTTTTCATTTCCATGCCTCAGCACTCTGGGTCCTGTCATTGGACACACAATGTCTGGCCCTCATTAGGACCATCCACTCCTGGGGAAGCCTGAGATACAGTCCCTAGGTAGGGTACATGGAATACTATGGTCTAAGCAGGAGACCATGCTGTTCTTGGAAGGAGGAAGGAAAGGAAGGGAGGAAGGGAGGGAGGGATGGATGGATGGATGGACGGAGGAAGGGGGGTGCACCAGGTGCCAGCATAAGAGGTGCTTAGCAGGATGATGGCATTAATAAAACTGAAAGCCCCTCTTGGAAATCACGGGCTAGTCTGGCACTGCGTCTGTCACCTTTGTACCTCTATATCCCCCATCCCAGGCCCAGGTTCAGCCCTACATACTTTCCCTGCTCTCAGGCTCCACCTTACAAGAAGGGGGTCCCTCACCTTCAAAGCGGATGTTGAAGGCGGAGGCTGCCTGGCCTTGGTCAGACGTGAACTCGATGCGGATGCTGCTGCCCTCGCTCAGCAGGCCCTCGAAGGGCACGCTTTCTGTTCGGAGCGAGTCGTACAGGAGGGCCGAGGTGTTTGTCTGTCCACTGTAGACAATCATCCTGGCCGGAGAAAGGACAGAGGGGTGCTGACATGTCTTCTCGGGTCAGTGACACTGCGGCCAGAGGGGAGAGGGGTGTGTGGGAATGCTGACCTGCCTGAACTCAAATCCCGCCTCTTTGGTCTTCCCTGTTCCTTACAGAAATGGAGACTGCCTGCTCATCCTGAGTCCCCCAGGGATGCAGGGTGGGTTGTGAGTGAGGGGGTGTCCCAGGGTAGTCACTGTGTCATGGGTTACTCTCCTGAGAGGTGGAGTTTGGACAGCAGTGTAGTCAGGTGATCCCAGTGAAGGTTACTATTGCCGTGATGAAACGCCATGATTACAAGCAACATAGGGAGGAAAGGGTTAATCTGGCTCACACTTCACTAAAGGAAGCCGGGACAGGAGCTCAAAACAGGGCAGGAGCCTGGAGGCAGGAGCTGATGCAGAGGCCATGGCGGGTGGGGGTGCTGCTTACTGGCTTGCTCCCCATGGCTTGCTCAGCCTGCTTTCTTATAGAAACCAGAATCACCAGCCCATGGATGGCGCCACCCACCATGGGCTGGGCCCTCCCCCATCAATCGCTAATTAAGAAAATGCCTTACACTGGATCTTATGGAGACATTTTCCTCAACTGAGGCTCCTTCCTCTCTGATGCCTCTAGCTTATGTCAAGTAGACATAAAACTAGCCAGTACACAGGTGACATCCCACTCTTCATTAGCTGTCTGTCTTAGTTCTGCAGGCTAAGGTCTGTCACTCGGTTCTTCTGAAGCAGGAGCAGCGTGGGCACCCGGCGTCCCACTCAGAGCCTGGCTTGTTGCCACTGAGTATTACAGGGCCTGAGCGTAGAACCGTGTCATTTGGGGAACTCCTGTGACAATGCTCCTCTATGCCCCCCATCTTTCTGTCCTGGCTGTAGAAGCAAGCTGTCACCCTTGAGGACGCCTTGAAGACAGACTGGGCTTCTCTTCCCAGCCTCTGCCCCCTCTTCCTCTGAGAGCCCCTGCTTCAGCCCCGATGGGTTGCATGATTTCCTTCCTTGATCTCTGTTTCCCCCCACACCCCCAGTTCTACCAGCCAGGAGCTCCTGTGCTTTGGGGTCCTTTTAGTGCAATCCTCTGAAAAGTTCACGTCCCCCTTGTTTCTGGGTAGAATCTTGTCAGGGATCTGAGTTCATATAACTCACATCCTGGGACAAATTTTCAATAACGTGCATAGGGTACATGAAACTGTCCAGCCCGTATCTTCAACCACTGCAGACTCGAGTGCTAGGATCTCTGGGGCCAGCTCAGCTTCTCTATAGGTGCCCTGAACAACAAGCCGAGCGGACTGTCTCTGGGTCATTTGTCAGAATCTGCACGGCTTTTAGAAAGTTCCCGTTTTGATCTGTCTCTCTGCCTCTCACTGTATTTGTCTCTGTCTCTCTTTGTCTGTCTGTCTGTCTCTGTCTCTCACTATATCTCCCCCCAACCCCTGCTCCAGTTCTCACTCAGGTCTTGCACATGCCAGGCTACAGCTCTACCACTGAGCTACACCCACAGCCCTTGGTGGGTTGATATATGTATGTATGTATGCATGCATATATATGATGTCCCTGAACTTACAGCCCTCCTCCCTCAGCCTCTTGAGTGCTGGGATTACAGACGTATGATGCCATTCTTGGCTTTCTCATTCTTTTTCTTTTCTCCTCTGCCTCCTTCTTTTCCTCATTCTTCTCTGACAGGGTCTCTATATTCATTCTTTGTTTTGAGATAGGGTCTCACTAGGTAGTCCTGGCTAGCCTGGAACCCACAGAGACGTGGCTGCCTTCACTTCCTAGCGCTGGGATTTAAGGATGTGTACCATGTTTTTTTTTTTCTTTTTGAAGATTTATTTTATGTGCACGTGTGTGCGTTTGCTTGTGTGTCTGTGCACTGTGTGCATGCAGGTGCTCTTGGAGGCCGGAAGAGGTCACCATGTCCCCAGAACTGAAGTTACTGAGCACAGGCAGGTCCTCTGCAAGAGCAGTGAATGATCATAATCACTGAGGGTCAGTGTAGCCTGGCTTTCTCATTCTCGTCTGCAATAACTGCCAGCTCTGTTCACCTCCAGTGTCACACAGGGCAGGTAGACTGGAGATGACTGCTTGAAAATGTCCATTAGCAAAGTGTGCATGCCCAGCTACGCACAGGCCAGTCTTCTTGGGAAGGGCTGCAATCTGACGCTGCAGCATCCCAGTGATGCTGGAGCACCCCAGGTAACACTGTAGCACTCCAGCGACACTGCAGTATCCCAGTGATGCTGGAGTACCCTGGGTGACACTGGGGCACCCCAGTGATGCTGGAGCACCCTGGGTGATGCTGGAGTACCCCGGGTGATACTGGAGCACCCCAGGTGATGCTGGAGCACTCCTGATGACACTGGAGCACCCTAGTGATGCTGGAGCATCCTAGGTGACACTGGAGCACCCTGGGTGACTCTGCAGCACCCCAGTGATGCTGGAGCTCCCCTTACAACACTGGAGCACCCCAGTTGCTCTGCTGAGAATCTGTAGGAAAGGCCCTCCTCCCTTTCACACTTCACACTGGTTGGTGACTTTTTGACACAAACCTACTCTGTGTCAGATTCTAGAATTCCAAAGTGTTGGTGCTCTGGACACAGCACAGCTGCCAAGGCCCTACCCCTCCACATCCCTGCAGCTCTGGTTGTCCCTGAAGCCTCCGCTGGTTCCTCTCCGCTCAAGCCCCAAGGTCTGTAGCCCATCCAGCTCATCAAAGCGGGAAGGCGAGGCTGGAGAGACTGTGACCATGAACACAGTGACTGGCAGCTTCTCTGGATAAATTCACCGGCTCCTTCATCATTCCAGTATGTCCACCGTGAGGTCCTGGGGGCTAGAATCCCAGCTGTCCCGGGATCTGCCGATCACTCATACTGCATTCCCTTCCTGCAGTTTCCATGACACCCCACTGCTTACCAGGGAGTGGTGGTTTGGATGTAATTGGCTCCCATAAACTCACAGGGAGTGGCACTATTAGGAGGTGTGGCTTTGTTGGAGGAAGTGTGTCACCATGGGGGTGGGCTTTGAGGTCTCCTTTGTTCAAGCTTCGTTCAATGTGACACTGAGATCACTTCCTGTTGCCCGCAGGATGTAGGACTCTCAGCTACTTCTCCAGTACTGTGTCTGCCTGCATACTGCCATGTCTCACTGTGATGATAATGGACTGAAGCGCTGAAGTGTAAGTGAGCCACCCTATTAAATGTTTTCCTTTATAAGAGTTGCCGTGGTCACGGTGTCTCTCCACAGCAACAGAAACCCTAAGACACAGGGCAAACTCCCCTGCCCCCATCCCCGTCCCTCACCTGCTTTCAGAACACAACCTAAGACAGGCTATGGTTTTCTAGAATGTTCTAGAATAAGGCCCTAGAATATTAGTCTTGAATCTGAATTCCTCATGTTTATTTATGGTCTGCACCCACAGGCTTGGCAGAGCTGTTACCTGCTCCTGCCTGCCTCGCTTTCTCCAGCCCAAAGTTTCTTCCATCCCTGCTTCCTGTCTTCCCAGGAGCCAACGCTGTGTGTGCTGGGCCTGTTCTCCATGGAGAACACGTCTTTGTCCAGAAGAGGTGCCTGATAGATGCACCTCCTTATTCCACTAAGGAAAGAGATGCCTATGAGGAGGCCCCAGGCCGTGTGTGTATGTGTGTGTGTGTGTGTGTGTGTTTGTATGTATGTGTATGTGTGTGTGTTTATGTGTGTGTTTGTGTGTGTGTATGTGTGTGTTTGTGTGTGTGTGTGCTTGATTTCCACCCTCCCCTAACTTCTTAGGTGGTTCAGGCAAGTTCCTCTCCGTTGAGTGCCTCAGTTTCCTGATGGTCAGAAGCAGAGGGGTCATGGGCTTTTGGTCATTCTCCCCAGGGCTTTCTTTCTGGGGTTCAGCCATATCCAGACTACACACCCCACCATCCCTAAACTGGGGAGGGGCGGCCGGTGTGGACGGCTTACCTGTCCTTCTCCTGAAGCAGCAGCCTTTCAAGATGCAAGTGCAGCTTCTGGCCTGCTGGAGCCTCGATGGTCCACACGCAGAGCTGGCTGCCGTTGGCGTTGCCAGGGTAACTGGGGGAGAGAACTCGGCCGATGGTGGCATTGTGCACGGCTCCTCCACACGGGGCTGGGTGCGGAAAGTGAGGGGTGAGGTGGTGAGAGAAGAGCAGACAGGAAGCAGTGGGCTGGGGCTGCCCTCACTGCATCAAGTCCTTAGCTAAGGTGGAGCTGGGAACCCAGGGGAGGGGGTCTGCTGTCCCGCCAATGCCCCACCCCCATGCCTGGAGCCACCAACATCTGTGTGCCGCTACAGAGAGGGCCTCCGTGTAAAGACCGAGCCTAGACGTTCATTAAGAAAATCCACATTCATTCATTCATTCGCTCACTCATTCATTCATTCATCTCTGTGTGTGCGTATGTGACAATGCCCCTGTGGAAGTCAGGGGACGACCCGCAGGAGTCAACTCTTCCTTTCCACCACGTGGGTCCTGGGGATTGAACGCGGGTCTTTAGGAGAGGCAGCAAGTGCATTAACTCGCTGCACCACCTCGCTGGCCTGATGCCTAGACCTTCGGTTATGAAATGGCTCGTGGAGGCAGATGGGAGCAGTTTGCAGAAGGAGAAGCATGTATTTAGGATTTGGTGTGCAGACACTCCAGCACAGTAAGGATGGAAGAATCTCCAGCTGTGTTCTTCTTTTACCCACCCAATGGCAGGCTGGAAGATATCAATAAGACCAGAGCACTCTGGGCAATGGGCAGGGTCTTATTTATTCACGGTGGGTAACTCGCTGGATGGATTGTGACCATCTCCTGAAGAGCAATTCAGCAAAAACTCCTTTAAAACTATGTCGGAACACCCTGACCCAGAAATAAGCCCTGGCAGTATATCCTACGGGACGCTTTGGATTTGATCTGACTTGTGAATGAGGCTGCCCAGCTCCGCCTTCATCCTCGAATCCAAAGCCAGAACCGGAGTGAATCTCCCAGCACACACTAGGCTTCCACAGACCATCAAACACCGCATCTCAGAGACGGCTTAGGAATCCCAGAGCTTGAAGCAGCAGCGTGCTGGCAAACGGCCCGCCTGGTCCATTCCTGTGAGCGAGCTGCGGGGGTAGGTTGAGACCATTGGATATAAAAGTGATTTGTTCCTGTCTTCTGTACATTTGTGTTTCTGGAATTTTCTTTTAACCGGAGCCATATAACACTTTTATGCTAAAATAATATGGCGAGGTGACATTGCAAAGTGATTTGTGACCCACGGGAGCCGCACAGCTATCAGACCACAGAGGAGAGGAGGTGCTGGGACTCGCTCTCAGGGGTCGTGGTGTGGGTCTGTTTTAATGTGGTGTTTGGGAGAGCTGGTCCAAAGTCTCTCGGTCCAGGTTGATCCCTGTCCTCAAGGAGGATTGAGGACGCATAGGCATCCTTCTTGTCCAAGCACAAGTGCCCAGTTCCCTCTCCAGGGTCAGAGCAGCAGAACACACAAGGATGGGGCCTCCATCCTGAGCCAGATCTGACAGGCTGTGTTATGGAGCCGCCTCTTCCTTTGAGGACAAACACGGCTCCTGGCTCCTCCCCGCATCCTGGGAGTCCCTACTCAGGGGTTCCTTCTCCTCAACTCCTTTCTTTGATTTTTTTTTCTTTTAAAGACAAGGTCTCATGTCCAGGCTGGCCTCAAATTCGCTATGTAGGTGAAGACGACCTGACCCTCCTGCCTCCGCCTCCCGAGGGCTGAGGTGACATGTGTGCTGGGGATCGAACCCAGGCTTTGTGCAAGCTAGAGGAGCACTCAAATTAATGCCCTCAGCCACTCATTGACATCCTCTGTGTTCCTCACACCTCTTCTAGACCAGGCTGGCCTCGAACTCAAAACTCAGAGATCTGCCTCCCTGGTGCTGGGATTAAAGGCGTTGTCTTTTTTAAGAATTTCTCAGCAAAACACATTTTACAACAGTGTGGGCTCTTGGCTGCGATGATAGTGGGGTCTTAGTGGACCCCAGCACCCGACGCTATGGTTTATATAGTATGTGCACAGAAATAATAGAAATATTAATTTCTATCTATTTACTTCTCAGAAACGTGAGAGAGGGTCTTCATCTGGAGCCCAGATTGGCCTTGTGAATTTCCTGCCTCGGCCTCCCAAGTGCTAAGATTGCGGGCTTGGCTTCATGAACTATTTTTGAACGAATAACAACTATTCACTTTACAAACGGGTCAAAGAAGTTGAGAGACGTTAAGTCACTTGCTCAAGGATGCACAGCTAACAGGTGGAGCCACTGGGATGTAGGCTGGGGTTGCTTCAAGCCCTGTCTCACTCCCAGTGGCCCCTGATGATTCAGAGAGAAGCCAGGGTTGGGGGTGGAGGGCGGAGCGGGTGCTTTACAAACGGCAGATGCAGAAAGGGCGGCTGCTTGCTTTGGTTCACTTGGCACCCCAGCTCAGTTTTTGACACGAGGCAGATGTTCACAGAGTGTTTGCTGAACGACGACATGATGGAACTGGGTTGGCAGTGGGAGAGAAGGTTCGATAGCCTTCCTCTGCCCTGGACTCAGCTGTGTAGCAGGTGGAGAGAGCACCAGGAAACCATCCCTCCTGAGAGCAGGATTCCCTTCCTGTTCCACCCTAGGGACACTGTCCTCCTGTCTGTCAGCCTGGGGCTCACATCACCATTCTGCCACATATCTGCAATGCACTATACAGCCAATGAAGCCCTCTGAACCTGAGGTGTGCCCACACTGACTGGGGGTGGGGCATGATCTCACCCCTGACAGGTCCCTGATGTGGAAAAGGCTGATGCCTCCCAACCTGTCCCCTTGCCTCTGACATGTCAGTATAGTCTTTTTTTTTTCTTTGAGGCAGGGTCTCACTATGTACCTCTGGCTGACCTGGAACTCGCTGTGTAGACCAGGCTGGCCTAGAACTCACAGAGATCCTCCTGCCTCTGCCTCCCGAGCGATGTTGACATATTCTGACTTCCTCAAACCTGCTGAGCCCTTTCACCTCTGGGTCTTTGCACAGACTGGCTCACTGGCTGGGACAACTTCCATCCTCTGCCTCTACTTAGCTTCCACAGCCTGGTCCCTCGTGACTCCTTCCTGGGTCTCTGGTCTACCGTCACCTCTTGTCCCTGAGCCCCTTTACCCAGGGTGACAGGGTTTCTCCTGTCCCCACCTGCTCTATGACATTGCCCCTATGACCCCCTCTCTGGTACTTTCTGCTCTCCTGTGTTTGCTTATCTGGTCACATATTGTGGTGGTTTGCACGAGAATGGTCCCCATAGGCTCTTATATTGGAATGTTTATTCACCAGGGAGTAGAACTGGGAAGGATTGGGAGGTGTGGCCTTGTTGAAGGAAGTTTGTCACTGGGGGTAGGCTTTGCAGTTTCAAAAGCCCACGTCAGGCCCAGTCTCTCTCTCTGCCTCCTGCCTGTGGAAGGTGATGTAAAGCTCTCGGTTAGTGCTCTAGCACTGTGCCTGTCTGCTCCCCATCATAATGACCACAGACTCGCCTGCGGAAACTGTAAGCAAGCCCCCAATTAGATGATTTTTTTAAAAAGAAGGGTTCCCTCAGTCTTGGTGTTTCTGCGCAGTCATAGAGCAGTAACCAAGACACACATCCTACACCAAGCTGCAGACTCTGAGAGAGCAGACTCTCACAGCTCCAGCCATGAGTACAGAACCCAGTAAACAGTGGACACTAGTGGGTGTTGGCAGGATGACAGACTCCCCGGGTCAAGGATCCTTGAAGGATGACAGATCCACTGACCAAGGACCCTTGAAGGATGATGGGTCCTGGCTGTCCTTGGAATCTAGGATTCCACCTGCAGACCCGCACCATCCACTTCTCTCCACCAGAGGGCATTAGACCACCTTAGTGGGTGGCTGTCACCAACTTTTGAGTTCACATTAACTAAGCTCAAAAAACCAAACCAAACAGCACCAGCCGTCCCCAAAGTCCAAACAACAAGAGGAACAAGGGACAAGTCAGCCCTCATCGTTATAAAAAGGGTAGTGTCACAGGCCACATGAAGAGGTCAAAAGAAAACCACAGAGTGGGGGAGGGGCCTACACTTCGTTATTGCATCAAGGTTTGGATTCAGCGTATATAAAGAGTGCTTTCAGCACAAACAACAACCCAGTAAGTAGCCTCTTGAACGATGGGCAAAGGGTTTGAAGAGCCTTTCTTTGGAGATGGCATACGGACAGCCTCCCCCTGCCCCCAGCACAGAGAAGCATTTGAAAAGACATGTGATGTCAGTACTTATCAGGGAAACATGAGAACGTGGTGAGATGCCTACAGACCCACTGTGCTGGTTACAGAGCACAGAAAACAGTGAGTCAGTAAGTGTTGGGGCAGGACAGAAATGCTCTACCACCAGGGGGAAGGTGAAATGGTGCAGCGGCTGTGGGAAGTGTGAGCCTACTGTAGGGGTCACCCTGTAGGACCTAAGGGTCATATTTAAGAGAAATGAAAACGTATTTCCATGTTCATAGCACAGCAGTTACTAAGATAAAAAGTGGAAATAATTCTAATGCCCAATGATGGACAGGCAAACAAAATAGAATCTAACCCACATGACGGAATATTACTCGGCCACAAAAGGAACAGCATGCTGATCTGTGCTGCTACACTGGTAGATCCTGAAAATCCCATGGCTAGTGGAAGAAGACAGACACAGAAGCCATGTGTGCCACCTGTGTGAGATCTCACAACAGAGACAGAAAGGTGGCCGCTGGGGGTGTGGGCAGGACATTGTTTGTCTGATGAAGGCTTAGCATCCAGAATATGCAAAGAAGGCAGCCGAAGCCACTAAGCAGACTGTTGAGTGCTGAGGAGCAAGGTTCCCACTGGACAGAGTGGTGGTAGCACAGAGCACCACAGCATGCTAAGTGTCCTCGAGAGCCAATTTCATGCATTTTATCACAGCACAGCTTGAGGAGTAAGAGCCTGGCCCAAGGTTACTCCAGATGCCACAGAGCAGCGGTTCTCAACCTGTGGGTCTAGATCCCTCTAGGGGTCACATATCCGATATCCCACGTATCAGATATTTGCATTATGATTCATAACGGCAGCAAAATTTACAGTTGTGAAGTAGTCATGGACATAATTGTGTGGTCAGGGGTCGCCACAACATGAGCAACGGTATTAGAGGGTCGCAGCATTAGGAAGGTTGAGAACCACTGCACTCTAGGGTGCTGCCTCCCACCTCCCGGCGGGTACCTGAGCAGACAGGCTCCTGGCTGCTCCAGTGGGGTTTGGAGGCGTTGATGCAGGTCAGAGTCTTAGCTCCCTGCAGCTCGTAGCCCAGGTGGCAGTGGAAGTGGGCCACCCCACCCGAGTGCAGATCCATCACCGTGACATCTCCAGCTTCAGGCCGGCGGGGAAAGCTGCAGCTCAGCATGAAAGCTGGGGAGAAAGGAGAAACGAAAGCGCAAGCGTGTCAGCTGCAGACAGGGAACCAGTGTGGCCCACATCCCGGCAGCAGCCTTGTGCAGCAGCGGACAGAGGGGAACTAACTCCGGGGGGGAGGGGGGAGGGGATGGGCGCTGGAGTTGCCAGCTTTGTGGTTTCCTCCCACCTTATTTTCGCGGAGCTTGCTGATTTGGCTAAGCTGGCTGGCCAGCAAGTCCTAGGAATCTTCCTGTCTCCACCTCCCGCCACTGGGGTTACAGCTGTGCCCCGCTTTGCCTTTTATGTGGTTCTGGGGATCGAAGCGTAGTCCTCACCAAGCCCTTTCTTTACCTGAGCCCTCTCTCCATTTCCAAAATTATGTGTGTTCCGTTCTTGGCTTTAAAAACCATTGCTCTCAGACAGGGAGGAGGGAGGAGTCTGTTGATTTAATCAGAGTGACAGTGGGGTCCCTGGCACAAAAATGAAGCCCAAGAGTGTGGCTGGGTGTTGGAGGAAACGGAGGCCAGTCTCTCCACCTTGCTGGCTCAGCAGACCTTACCCTGGTAGTGCAACTGGAAGGTCCCAAGGCCGTCGTCCTGGAAGGTCCGGAAGTACACAGAGATGGCGTTGGTGGGGCTACGGATCACCTGGCCCTCCACCAGGAGAGTCTGGTTGGCTAGGACGGTCAGGGTGGGGCCGTCCACTCCACGGATGGAGAGCAGTTCCCCCTCGGACAGGTTCACGCTCTTCACCTGGAACACATGGGGTAGACAGAAAGAGCTGGGGCAGCAGGGGTGCAGCTTGGAGAGGGAGGGGAGAGGCCCCTGTGTGGACAACAGCACTGGGTGCTGAGTGGCTGTGTGGACTCAACACACTCCCTCCTGTCTGTGCGAATTGGTGAGCGAGGGGCACTCTCGTTTCTAGGTCTCTCTTAGCTTTCTCTCTCCTGCTCTGTGACTGCACTCCAGGGCGACCCACCCTTCTCCAGGCTGCTCACCTCTACTCTCTGTGTTGTAGGGGGTGGGATGGGAGGTACGGTGGACCCAGGTGCACACATGCACACATGTGTTGTATGTGGTGCTTGCTTGTGTTTAATAAGCGGGGTGTGAAGGGACTTCCTTTCTGGATAACACATCCGATGCTTTGCCAACACGTCTTCAGGCTTCCGTTGGACATGCCCTTGTGGGAAGTCCCACTCTGTAGACCCCAATTTGAGGAAAAGAGGTGTGACAGTCAGGCCCACCGAGACTAGGCTACCTGCAACTCCACTCCGTAGCCGGTGTAGACTGTCACGTTGTATGTACACTCCAGGAAGCTGCCGAAGGGCTGAGGTGGGAAATCATTCGAGTCGATGTATCCCTCGGGGTCAGAGAAGCTCACACTGCAAAGAGCTGCAAGAAACAGACGCTGCCATCAGAACCAGGGGGCTGCGGCTGGCCCAGGACCAGGGGGCTGCGGCTGGCCCAGGAGCTCAGGAATGGGCTGTGGGGTGGAAGCTGACCTCTAGGGGTCTGCGCTGTATCGTATGTCCACCAGACCCCATCCACTCCTGGAGTTAACACAAAAACAAAGCCAGCCACGAGTTCTTACCTCTACGAAATCCTCAGTCTAAAGAGAGAGAGTTCCTGTTTCCTCACGCCTTATATATACCTTTTTCTGCCCTGCCATATTACTTCCTGGGATTAAAGGCATGTGTGCTTCCCAAGCAAAGGCATGAGATCTCAAGGGCTGGTATTAAAGGCTCTGTTCCCAGTGTGGCCTTAAACTCACAGAGATCCAGACGGATCTCTGACTCCTGAGTGATAGGATTAAGGATGTGTGCCACCACTTTCTGGTCTCTATGTCTAATCTAGTGGCTGGCTCTGTCCTCTGATCCCCAGATAAGTTTATTAGGGTACACAATATATCACCACAGAGAAGGGTGTCCATGGAGGTGCAGGGGAGCCAAGATCAGAGACCTGCAGCCGTAAACTTGAGTGACGATTGCTGTCTTGTTTTCATTGAACCTTTGCTGACCTCTGCCCTCTCCTGACCGAAGTTCCAAACCATCAGGGGCAGCCCCATTCAGCCTTAGACAGAATGGCATTCCACTCCCATCTTTTTTTTTTAAATAACAATTTATTAAGAGTTATTTATTTTATGTATATGGTGCTTTATCTGCATGTACACCTGCACGCCAGAAGAGGGCATCAGATCCCATTACAGATGGCTGTGAGCCACCATGTCATTGCTGGGAATTGAACCCAGGTCCTCTTAACCCAATGCTCTTAACCACTGAGCCATCTCTCCAGCCCCATTCCACTCCCATCTTAAAGACAGGTAGGCCAAAGCACAGGGAGGGCCCCATCTGGGCCAAGCTCACACACACACACACACACACACACACACCCCACACACCACACATTCAGACCCAGCTGACAATCTTAGTTGTTAGGTACAAAGCAGTCTCACCCCCCTAAATGTCAGTGCTGGTGACAATGTCCTAAACAGAAGGACTTTGACTGGGAAAAGAGAAGGATTATTCATTGGTAAACAGAGGCCTGAAGGTGGCTTTCTATTTACCAGGGGTGTCCCACAATCTGTCCCAAAGGTCAACTACTTCTGGCAAGGGCAAAAGGTCCTGGTCAATCTGAACAGCCTACAACAGCTCAAAGACCCTGCCCTGTCATGCAAAATCTGGTTGCTTTTCCACATTTTTGCTCTTGGCAAAATGTGCATGTGGCCTTGGCAGTCTGTTTTTCAATTAACCTGTCTTTCTACTCATGGGGAGGTCTAGTTCTGTGGTTTCATTTCACCTTCGCTTGCACAGTGGGCAGCTACGTTGACGCATGCTGGACAACTGTGGCCCCTCTCCGTAGGAAAGGATTCAAACCCAGAGAGGCACTGAGCATGCGTAGGCTGGGTGAGCGGCCTCAGCGGTCCATCCACACCATGCTGGGTGCTCCCTGGCTCCCTGGCTTATCGGTTTCCACCTAAGCTCTAGCCCCTTCTATAGGAAGGTGTAGGAAGTGAATATCCTCCTCCCTTATGCTCTCAATCATCCTGACAACGCCCCCCCACCCGCCCCCCACCATGACGACAGATGTCTGTGTGAACAGCTCTTGTATGGTTTAGGAAATAAGGTGAGGAAAAAGTCTAGGGGCTCACAGGACGGATACAACTAAAGTTTCTGAAATCTCTATCTATGGTCGACTGACTGTACAGGGGAGCCCAGAGATAGGAAGGGCCGGAGATAGGATAGCCTGGAAGAGTCAGCGCACTTCGGGTGAGGGCGTGGCTCCGTGGTAAAGTACTTGCCTAGTATGTGCCTGACCCTGAGTTCTGTTCCTAGGGCGTGCGTGCGTGCACGTGCAGGGACACACACACACACACACACACACACACACACACACAATCTCTCTCTCTCTTGCTCCCAAAACAAAGTAAAAACACGGCTGGAGTGGCTCAGTGCTAGCGTGCCCTCCCTCCAGGCACAAGGTCCCCGGCCCCATGCCCACTGTGGAAAATCCAGAAATGAACTACGGCAGGGGTAGGTGGCGAGTGTGGCGCACCTGGGGCCTGCTCCGTGGTGATGATGGTCGTGGTGATGATTGTGGACGTGGTGGTCTCCTGGCTCTCCTCAGAGGCGGACCCAGTTAGCTCGTTGTCCCCCTTGTCCAGCGGGCTCCCGGGGGGGCTGCTGTCGTCAGGGGCCTGTGCGGGCTCCGGGCTGTTGGGGAGCGTGGTCACCAGCGTGGTAAAGGGTATGATTTGCAGCGGGGCGGGTGCTGTGGGTTCTTCGGGGTCCCCGGGCACATGTGGCTTGAAGGTGGCCGAAGCAGGGGACCCTAGTCTCTGCAGAGGTGTCGGGGTGGCCTGGGGCCTCAGCTGCCTCCGGGCCGAGTTGAGTTGCTTCAGGGATGGCAGGCCCTTCCGGAGGGCTGGGGCGTGCTGGATGCTGGCCTCGTCAGGGAGTGCAGGGGGCAACGACCCTTCCAGTGTTTCCAGTGCTTCCTGGGAGGGCAGAGGACCCGGGGCTGCTGACGTCACTCCTTCTTCCAGGTTGCTCTCCAGCGAGGCGGAGGGTAGGAGGTAGGCCGTGGAAGGGTGTATGTCTCCCTCTGGACCACTGTCTGGGGAGAAGGGGAGAAAATATAGCCATTAGCTTGGACCTGCCTCACCTCCTGTCACCTGTGAGGGTGGCCTCTAAAGGGGTCGCCCTGACCTCTTCCCTTCCCTTCCTTCCTCTCCTCACTTCCTTTTTTTCTTTCCTGAAGAGTTGGGGCTCATCATGCTGGAACCCACTAAGGGTTAAGACGACAGAAGCTGAGGGCGACAGCCTCATGGTGGTAGCGGGTGTAGGTCCCTCACCCTGGTCCACACGCATGCAGGGGCGCTGCGTGTGGACCAGGAACAAACTGCACAGGACATGGCGGGAGGCACAGTTATCTGCCGGCTGGTTCAGAGGCAGATTCATGAGAGATATGTGAATACAGGTGGAGGCCTGGTGCTGGGGATGAGATTTGCCACAGAGCAAGGAGGGTGGGGGAGGAGGAATAGGGCCAGAGCTGGGGAGGGTGGGAGCATTGGCATGTGGGGCCCGTGGACCTTGCTCTTCTGACTTATTTCTCCCTACATGGTCCTTGAATGACCGTTGAGTGATGTCCCAATATGCCCATTGCGAACCAAAGACACACAGAGCACGCTAAACCCACTCAGCTCCACAGCGTAGTGACCATGCCCCCTGGAGGGAGTGCCCTTTGGTCACCTTGTTGACCCACATGTGACCAGTATTCAGCTGCCTGTGGCTCCCAGTGTCACTAGAGAAGACAGCGCCACACACTGCCAGCCCAGGAAAAGATCTGAGTTCCATCAGAGGGTACGGGTGAAGGGATACGGGTGAAGGGGTAAGGGTGAAGGAGGGGTACAGTTGAAGGGGTATGGCTTTGGCCATATCATTGTTTTTTTCTTCCAATGGTTTCAAATTAGCACTTTATCTTTCTGTGGACAGAGGATTGAAGTGTCCACACCACCTATAATGAACAAACAACAATACAGAGAAAGAGACAGCAGGTTTGAATGTTCACAGGGAAAGCCTGGACTTCGGTAAGCCCCCTTAAGCACACAAACTTTACCGTCAAACTGCCGAGTTTCTTTCTATTTTTCCTTGTAGAGACAGGGTCTCCTCCAGCTCCCGTGAGCCTCAAACTTGCTATGGAGCTGAAGACGACCTAGGTCTCCTGCTCCTCCTGCCTCCACTTCTGTAGGGCTAGGATTCCAGGGGTGTGTCACCATGCCCAGTCTTAGGTGGTATTAAGGCTCAAACCCAGGGTCTCAGGCATGCCAGGTAAGTACTCTACCCCACTGAGCCGCATCCCCACCCCCGAACTTGTAAGTTTCCAATGATGACTTGGTCCTGTGTGACCTTGTGCGTGGAGTCCCCAGCTCTCAGAAACTCGGCTTTGTTCCTTATCGAACGAGGAGGATAGTTACGGCAGATGTGCCAATTAAACGGAACGCCCATTCGACGTGCCTGGCACTAAACCCGGCAGAGAAGAAAAGCATTAAGCCGAAGGAAAAGGAGAGGACATTAGAGACTCTGGGAAAAAAAAAAAAAAAAAAGAAAAGAGACAACATGTTTCCTGCAGAAGTGAAATAAAGTACACCAGCCTGTTGGGTTATTTTCCCCACTGCAGTGGCCAAACACCCACCAAGAAGTTGCTTAGGGATGAGCGGCTTGTTAGGGCTCACTGTGGAGGGTTCTGTCTACCACGGCAAAGAGGCATGGCGGCGGTGTAGCTGACTGAGGATTGGAGTTCCTGAGAGCTGCTGGTTCACACCTTGGCGGAGGGGAGGGAGTAGGGGAGGGGAGGGAAAAGAGAGGGATGCTGCCTTCAGCTGGCTTCCTCCTTCCCTCCTTCATATTCAGTCTGGGGACCCCCGTCATCCAATCCTGCTGCCCATGTTCAGGATGGGTCTTCTCTCCTCAGGGCGTTCTCTTTGGAAATGTTCACAGCATCCGTCTTAGGGTTATTATTGCTGTGATATGATTGCATTTACACCATGACTAAGGCAGCTGGGGATAGAAGGGGTCTGTCTATTTGGCTTCCAGACCACAGTCCATCATCAAAGGAAGTCAGGACAGGAACTCAAGCAGGACAGGATCCTGGAGGCAGGAGCTGATGCAGAGGCCGTGGAGGGGTGCTGCTTACTGGCTTGTTCCTCACGGCTTGCTCATCCTGCTTTCTTATAGAACCCAGGACCGCCAGCCTAGGGATGGCCCCACCCACAACAGGCTGGGCCCTCCTCCAGCAACACTAATTAAGAAAATGCCCTCCAGCTGGATCTTATGGAGACATTTTCTCAATTGAGGTTCCCTCCCTTCAGATGACTCTAGCTTGTGTCAAGTTGGCCTAAAACTAGCCAGGACTGCTGCATATCTTAAATTGGAAAACTCTAAGCTGAGTTTTTTTTCGTGGCACATACGCAGTTTCTTCAACGAAGGGCTGGCCCAGCAGCTGCCCAGCAGAGCTGGAGAAATCAACTTCATTTCATCCCTAGATGCTCCCAGCTGCAGCTTCCTGCCTCAGAGCCCCGGTCCGCTCAGCTGTCCAGTGGGGCTGCTCTCTCCCTCTCTGTTGCTCACTGGAGCTGTCATCCCTCAGCAAGCGGATGTGCAGGGCTCTGAGGAAAAGGTCTGTGTCTCAGCCAGCTCTTACCAGGTGCCAGCTGCTGCTGTCTCTCCTCATGGAAATCATAGCATCTCCCTCTGTGGGAAGCCAGAGTGGCATGAAGAACCCCAGCAGAGATCTTGAGAGATTCCCTCCTGTGGACAGAGGTCCTTGGTTTGACTGCTGTCCTTGTCCATTTCCTGCAGACGGACGCCGGCTGAGCCACAGCCTCTGGCCTGTCAGGTGCTGCCATCCAAATTGGTTTGTGCAGCAGCTGGAATGTCTGGTTTACTTTTGTGGAGCCGGCGCATGGGTGTGATCTCTGTGGACCCCAACCGTTATAGCTGGCTGCAGCTCATACACCTGTTGGGCGACGCTGTCAGCTAGCATTCCTCCAAGAATGCCGGGGAGTGGGAATCCAGGAGGAGGGGGTGGGTATGGGTGGCAAGAGAATAGACCAAGGTCATCTGGGAGTCAAACATGGATTCCTGATCCAGTGCTGAGACTTCAGAGACATAGGTTCAAGGCCTGCCAGCTGCAGTTGCTCCCCTGACCCTAGGGAGGGAGGAGCTGGCTCATTCACCTTTCTACAGCTCAGCTTCCTCTATAAAGAAAGATCTTCCAACCAGGGATGTGGGTTTGCTCAAAAAGCTGTGGTCCAGCACTCACCAGGGCTGTTATCTAGTGATTGATGGTGACTGCCTTAGTAGATGGGGGACTGAGAAAGAGGTCATGGGACTTATTCAGTGACAGGCCAGGGTACCCAGTCCAGGAGACCCAGCTGGGGTTGGATGTATAGCGTTTGGCTGTGGTCAAGATGGGGACTCTGAGCAGAGCTCCTTTGTGGGCCATGCTTTGTCTCTCTCTACAGGTCAAGTGTGCAGCCAGGCAGGATGAAGTCAGGGCTGCCAGCTCCTGTACCGTGGGAGATGGAAGCAGCAAGTCCCAGACTGTCTGTCCTGATGACTCTGCAGAGTCGGGCGATGTGACTGATGAATGGCCACACTGACTGATGAGCTGTTGTGTGCTGTGGCTGGTTGAGCTAGCCCTTCATAAATATATCTTGTCTTTCTAATCACGGGGAGGATGGGAAGGGTGAGGAGGAGGAGGCATGCGGGGAGCCCCTGTAAGTGTGGTTGGGAGGATGCGTGGTACCACAGCAGGGACAGAAAGCAGGGGTTCACCCCTTGGCCGCAGTGGCAGTGAGGGGCCAGGCCTTTACTTTGACTGCTGTTGGACTGTGCTGGTTGGTGGCAGGGTGGGCATGTGTAGTGTGCTGTTATCTCTGTTCCCCTCTTGGCATCCTTAGGAAGGACATTTTACTCCTGTCCCTTAGAGGAACAGACAGAGGCCGGGGACACAAGGCGATTTTTAAGGCCACGCAGCAAAGGTAGGGTCAGTTCTAGGGTTACCTGTTCACCCTTTCTCCCCCCCCCTTTGCCCCAAATCTGTCACTCTGTTGTTCAACATGACCACCACATGGCTTCAAATCCCAGGCGGGTCTCCTGCCTCCATCTTCCTTAAGGAACTGGGGTGCTGTGTCATCTGGCATCCCCCCTCTTCCCCACCACTGTGGCCTTCTGGGAGTTCTCTCTCTTTTTAAACCTTCCCCAAGTTAATCTTACCCTCATCCCAAACTCACATCTACCAAAGCTGAGGCTACAGGAGTGCATCTTGGGAAGTGGAAAATTAAAAACAAAACAAAGCAAAACCCTGCTGGTGATTAAAAAAATACAATCAACACCTGTCGCTTGTAGGTATTTACAGCTGGGACTTTAATGGTCAATTTGAAACAACCTAGAAACAACCTAGAAACCCCTGGACAAAGAGTCCCCAGGAGGGATTGTCTACACTGGGCTAGCCTGTGGGCACGTGGGTGAGGAATTGTCTTCATTAACTTAACTGATGTGTGAATACCCAGCAGCGCCATTCCCTAGGAAGGAGGGCCTGAGACAGCCATGTGAGCACAAGCAAGCGAGCGAGCACACAGTGAGCACTCATTGGCTGTGACGTCATTGCCACCGCGACATCCTGCAATGATGGACTGTGGAATCCTGACCCTAAACAAACCCTTTCTCCTCTGAGTGGCTTTTTTGTTTGTTTTCCAGGTATTGTAATCACAGCAACAAGACAGGAAATTAGAAAAACAAAACAAAACAAAAAAAAAACGGGCACACTGTGGTAATTTGCAGCAGTGTGCAGTGATGAAGCCAGAGCAGTCAGTGCTTCTGTCTTCTCATGCAGCTGGGGCGACCCCGAATTCCTGGTCCTCTTGCCTCCACCTCCCAAGTGCTGCCGCACCTGGTAAGCATAGTTCTAGGGATTGAACCCAGGGCTCTGTGCATGCTAGTGGAGCATGTTACTGATGGAGCTGCATCCCCAGCCCAAACCCTGACCATTCCCATGTATTAGGAATCTTTGGATTCCCTCTCTTTAAAATAAAAAAAGGATGCGTTTGACGTATTTTATTCTCAATTATGTGCACACGTGTGTGTCTCTCTCTGTGTATGTGCATGTTAGTGCAATGCTGGAGGAAGCCAGAAGGGGGCACTGGATCCTCAGGAGCTGGAGTTAACTGGCAACTGTGAGCTACTCAGCGTGGGTGCTGGGACCTGAACTCAGGTCCTCTGCAAGAGCAGTGAGCACTCTTGACCCTGAGTGTGTCCAGACCCTGGCCTCTCCTTTCAAGCTGTTCTGAAATGTGTCCTAGGTTGTTGCAGGTTGCAGAGCCCCAACTGTGCCCCCAAACACCATCATCGAGACCCCCCACCCACCCACATTTCTCTCTGTCCTCATCTCTACAGTTCACCTTTCTACTGCCGTCTTGTAGGAGACCCGTGACACCAGCGTCACAGATGAGCAAGAGCATGTGGAGTCTGCCTTCCGTGCTGGGCAAATTTTACTTCACGCTGCACACTCTAGTCCCGCTCAGGCTCCTTCACATGTCAGAGCTCCTCTCTTAAGGTGGCATAGCACTCCGCTGTGAACTTGGAGCATAATGGCTTCAACCTGTCAGCAGCCATCTTCACTAGCCTGGTATCTCACTGACCATGTGACGTCATCTGTAGTAGGCACCAGCCTGCAGGTACCTCATAGACACATTGCCTGCCTTTTTTTAAAGTACTGCCCGGGACTAGGGGTCCCAGACATGATGATAGATCTACCTTCATGTTTTGAGGAATCTCCAAACCCTCTCCATAATGGCCACATTGATCTGTGTTCCCACAGCAGGGTGTGAGTGCTCCTTCTCCATAAAGGCCACATTTATCTGTGTTCCCACAGCAGGGTGTGAGTGCTCCCTCTCCATAATGGCCACACTGA
>CABHPH010128365.1:29960-39998 GCA_902168325.1 Peromyscus nudipes
TCCCACAGCAGGGTGTGAGTGCTCCCTCTCCATAATGGCCACACTGATCTGTGTTCCCACAGCAGGGTGTGAGTGCTCCCTCTCCATCATGGCCACACTGATCTGTGTTCCCACAGCAGGGTGTGAGTGTTCCCTCCTCACGCTCACACCAGCATTTCTTGTTATTAACCCATCTGTTTCAACAGCCCCTATTCTAACTGGGTGGGTGACACCCTGTGGAAGTCCTTGTGCATCAGGGAGGGTCAGACAACTGCCTCTTTCTCTCTTGCCATGTGGTTCTCCTCAATTTCACCTCCTAGGTGCAGGTGGCATGGTGGGGGGTGCTACAAGGTGCTCTGCCGAAACCTCCTTACCGTCAACAGGAGCAGAAGGGGACATTTATGTGAAGGACTCCATGACTCCACCACCATCACATCCACCCTCTGGGACCCCAGGATGGCCAGGTACCATCTCCATAGCTAGAGCCCCACAGGAGGCGAGTCTGGCTGTCCTTCTCAACCTCTGTCCATCCAAGGACCTTCTGATCCACAAAGGCCTCCCTTTCCTATGCTGAAGTGCTCTCCCCTGCACGCAAAGCAGATCTTGCTGGCTGACTCCAAACTTCGGGCCAGCTTCAGGGCTGAGGAGCGGTGCCTGTAGCCTGCCTTCCGTGCGGCCTGAGGACTCAGCTCAAACGCCAGCTGGCTGAGCACCACGCAAAGCCGAGTCCCACTGTACTCAGTCTAAATTGGATCCCGGGCTTCAGAAATGCAGCAAGTTAATAACTCGCTCTAATGGGCTTTTCCCCAGGCCCCAGGGACCACTGAGTTAAACGCATTCCTCTATATCAGAGCACTTAGAAATCTCAGTTACACATGACAGATTCTTCCCTTATCATGTGCGCTCAGCACTCGGCCTGGGTGCTGTCAATCAACCCATCCATCCATCCATCCGCCAGCCCTTCTATGAAAGAGAGGCTACAAACTTTCTCCTCTGGCCGACCCTCAGCACTGTGTGATATCGCCCCTGCTCTTAGGAAGACACATGTGAAAAACCAAACACGATTGTCACACAAGAGTGTGAGAGTGTGTGTGTGTGTGTGTGTGTGTGTGTGTGTGTGTGTGTGTGTGTGTGAGAGAGAGAGAGAGAGAGAGAGAGAGAGAGAGAGTTGTTAATGAGACGCTCCCACTGCGGCTGCTCTCTCCAGGTAAAAGCTGAGCATCTGCCTTGCTTTGTCTCTCTGTCCCTCTGTGCCTCTGTCCCTCTGTCAGGAAAACAGTTTAAACGGAAAAGGCACCTGTGCTCATCAGCCTGGGTCCTGTGAAGGCTGGGAGTTCCTCCAACGGTGGTAACACCTCCCTGTAGAAGACACCAGCAGGTGTCCGCTGAATCCACCAGGGAGGGGACCAGGGAGTAGCAGAGAGAGGATGGGCCATGGTAGGAGGGAGCAAGGCAAGCTGGGTAGGAGACACCATCATGTTTGGACTCCTGACATGCACCAGACACCCCATGAGCACCAAGGGAGCAAGGAGGAGGATTCAGACGTAACCAGGGGCTAATGACGTCCCCTTGAGTTCATAAACTCTAGAATATTCTGAATGTGTCAGAGGCAGGGCAGGGTGTGGACATGGAATACACAACTGTGTCCCCATGCTACATTCCAACAAGTCCTTCTGCAGCCCGGTCCTCAGGCTTCTCCCAAGCCAGTTCTAGCTCCCTTCCACCACACCCGGGCATTCGTTACCTTTTTGATTATTGTACCAACGACACATAGGAAGCAACAGAAGGAAGGGGCATTATTTCCCTCCTGGTTTAGAGTACGGTCCTTCACTCTATGAAGGCATGGTGGTGGGATTGTGTGGCTGCCTGCTCACACCTCAGGGGACCAGGAAGCAGACAGAAGGGGATGCAGGCTCTCAGCTCAGGTCATCCCATTTCTGCTTTTTATTCAGCCATGGGAGGGCGCTGCTCACATTCATGGTGACTCCTCTTCCCTCAGTCAACCCTCTCAGAAGGCCTAAAGGGGTGCCTCACCAGCACCCCAGGGGTTTCTGACTTTTAAAAGTTTGTTAGCACAGTACTAATCGCACATACTGGGTTTCCTTATGTCATTGCGATTCATGTGTATAATGCATTTTGAGCATATTCACCCTGTTAATATAATGATCTTGCCCTTTGGGGCTGCCCTGCATCTTCTTCTTAAGGAAAAACTCCCCATCCCTTTCTCTCTTTCTCTGATTTCCTCCTACAAGGTGTGCACCCTTGAATCCCCCAGTCCTTCATGTCTTTTCCTATCTTTCTCTTTATCCCTTATTATAATAAACCGTTTCCTCTCGGATGTGGCATCTGGGTTGTGAATGTCCACCCGCCGCCCCACCACCATGGCTGCATGGAGTGGGTCTCCCGCCAGCCTGCTCCTGCATCTGCCCAGCATGCCAGCATGGTTCCCTGTATGAGTGGGATACCCTGGCCTGGCCAGCTGGGGTTTTCCCACGCATGCATAATAAGTAACACACCCCATTGCCCTCTCCAATTCTGCTAACCCACTTCCTGTTTCCAGTCAGCTCTCCCGTCTACCTTCATGTCACTTTTTAAAAAATTAATTAATTATTATTATTATTTTTTTTTTGGTGGTGACCCAATGTGTTTCATTAGGGTTACTTGCAGGAGCATGGGTAAAGCGAAGATAATTTTACAGGAGCACGGATGGCTTCTCGATGTCTACACCACTGAGGAGAATGTGTCTCCCACTCCCTAGGCATTTTTTTTTTCTCAAGCAGAGAATTAACAATCACAAACCGGTTTGCTCAGGGATGAAATGAGTGGATTCTCTTCCATTCTCTCTTTCTCTTTGGAGGAGAGCTGATTGCCAGCAAGGGGAGAGGGGTAATGGAAGAAGGGTGGGTAGCTGGGATTCACTGTAGGGATGCAGGGAAAACCTGAGACTACCAGCCTTCCTTTCGTTTGTAGAGTTGGTGTGAGCTCCATTGGACCGAGATGCACACAGGACACAGACTGGCCAGGTGTGTCTGTGGGGGTCTGACTAAGGAGGGGAGATCTGTCAGAATGTGTGCCTATTCCATGGCTGGGGGCCTGGGAGGAACCAAGAGAGAGGCGGGAGCCGTGAGCATGGGCGCTCTTCCTGCTTCCGGATGGGCAAGCACTCTTTCCTGCCACACCTCACCACAATGCTCCCACCCATCACAGACAGACTGAGCCAGTTGGATCTTCGCTCCTCTAAACTCTTCCTTGTCTGCATCAGTGAGTCTAATGCAGCCAGTGCCCGGACAGGAAGACCCTGGAGCACTCTCCTTCGTCTGCCTACTTTCAGGGGAGACACGGGAAAATTCCCTCTGTGCAGAGATAGCCTGCAAGGTTCATCTGAAATGATCACTGGAGGTGAGCTTTCCTGACGGCACGCTCACTGGCAGAGTGCAGGAGATGCCTGAGGTAAATCAGTGAGGCCCCAGGGTCACATCCACCCTGCTCGCAGGTGGTCTTGGATGAAGCCAGCTTTTCATCTTTACTCGGCTGGGAAGACCTTGCCTTTGCCGAAGGAGGCACAGATAGCAAGCGTGTGGGACAGCTCGTCACTGTCAGCAGCCATGATGAGACCTGCCTTAGGCCTGGCTCTCCTAATGCTTCCAACACAACCATGGTACCTTTACGAGCCACACCCCTTCAGCTCACTGTCTGCTCAACTTCAAATCCGTAGAAGAAATTCCACAGAAGATTCTGGAGACCTGTCTCTGTGTCCTCACTGACATGTGGCAGTGTCTCCGTGGCTTCAGCTGTCTTAGGTCCCACTCATCAATGTATCTCTCCTCATCCTCTCTTAATCCAGTCAGCCCCTGACTTAAGAGGTCGGCGCCTATTACAACTTTCTGATGACGTGTTCAGAGTTTCCAGTGTTCAGAGGAAGTTGCCCTTTGCACCTTTTGCTCTTTTCTGGCCGATCTCACATGCTCACAGTGCAGCCGGCTCCCAGGGAGCTATACTGTCCTTAGAGCAGCCAGAGCTCCAGGTCAGAGGCATCAAGAGCATTTGGACTTATAATGTCTGTGATTTATTTTTCCCCATCTTAAATGGAGGGGTATTGGCATCCCATCCCTTGCATAGGCTTCTTCTCCTCTGGGATTTAGTCCCCTCTCTTAAATCTCAACACCACCAGCGGATGTCAGTCATAGCATTGGGGGCGGGGCTCTCCTCCTTGCAGGCTTTTTTCCTGTTTTCCATCCCCCTCCCCAGAGATAACCCTCTTAAGGACAGAGCTCATGTCTTCTCTACTTGTCCATGCTTCTCTAGAACCTATCCCGTGACCACGGACCTGACTCCTAGGTGCCCCATAAACATTTCTTTACGGGCATGCTTTCTGTGTAGACAGTAAGACTTGATGCCTTGAACAAGGCCCACTTCTGTCTAAATGACATCTCATGGACAGTTTATGCTGAGGGCTGAGCATTCCTGAGTATCTGGGAACCCAAAATGCCCCGCGTCGCACCACAGATGGAAAATTTCATGCCGAGGAACTTGGTTTTGTGAATAGCATTATTGAACTTATTGTATGTAAATAGCTTCAGGCTGAGTGTGTAAGGTGCCTTTGACATGGTACGGGGTTGCTGTTCAGTCTCAGCTCCACACCCAAGATAGCGCACTGTGCTTGTGTGTAAACAAACTCAAATAGGAACCACTTCCAGCCCCAGGGACACTAATGTTGGTCAAGTCGGTTCCCAATAACCACGCTTCAGCTGACGGGCAGAGAGCAGAAGACAGCCGAGTCACACACAGCTCCTGGTGGTGTCAGCAGGGCAGATGGACACTCAGCTGGTGCACTTCTTGCTTGACTGTCGTGGTTTGGGGCCCCGATTAGCATGCTGTGCTCGCAGGGGTCGGTGTGGATGGGGGATTTTGGTGCCAGCCCATGCCACTCTAAACCCAGCAGAGTATATGTGCAAATTGACCCCCAGGCTGCCCCCAAGCTTGTGCAGGAGTCTGGAGGCTGCAGGGGACTCTGGCAGGTGCCAAGTGGGTAAGCGAACAGAGGGAAATGTCACAGCCACAGGAGTGACTATTTGACCGTTGTCCTCTCTGCCCTGGCTTCTTCCCAACCCACGGGTATCCTTTGTGACTCATGCTGGGTTCAGAAATCCTGGAATGTTCTTTGTGTCCATTTACATTCCATCAGCATGCTGGCTGGCCGCTGTGTTCTCCCTCCCTGTGAATAAGCCCAGAGAGCTGTTGGCACCCTATAATTGTGCCTGTGTCTTTAACCCTCATTAACAGGGCTGACTCACTACAGTTGAACCTTCCTCTCCCTGCCTCTCTCTCCAGCTCCTGTCGTCCACCCCCCCTCCATTCATGCCTCACGGCGGACTTTGTGACTTCTTACAGTATGGCCTCAAGGAGAGGACACGGTTTATTTGAGTAAATGAACCTCTGAGTCGCTGAGGGAAAGAGGAAGCCAACGCGGAAATCCTGTCAACATCAGACTGTCCATATTCCCACGAAGAGAAATCAGACCCGTGAAGGAGGCCACGTGGTTCACAGGTGAGCGTCAAAGGCTCGAGTTCAGTTAGTGATTTGTCTCCTTCAGCCGTGAGCCTGGACTGGTAGGCAGAAACAAAGAGCCTCCAGTGTGCACATAAAGATGCATTTAGAGGTGCACTGAGCCAGGACGGCAGGAGAGCAGATTCCATCCCCCAAAGCCCCACTTTGTAAAATTAAGACGTTAATCTTTGCATTCTCATCCTTAAGCAAACACAGGGGTTGGGGCTGTATTCTGAGTTATGCAGATGACGGAGCTGTGAGGGACCAGAAGCCAATTCACCTCCCTGCAGAGATGGGGATGCTGTCTTTGCTGATATAGGCAGGAGAGCAGTGGCTCTGTTTCCTGAGGGCGTGAGAAATGAAGCTATTGTAACTTTCATTTTAGAGATGAGGAAATGCAGGAGCAGAGAAGTCTGGTCAGTTGGCTCTGTAGCCTCAAAACTCTGTCTGGATGAGGTGAGGGCCTGGGCTGTGTCTGTCCGGCTGTTTCTGTCCCGTGCTCTCCCCTGGCCCGTCTGTGAATCCTGGTGAGGCTGTTTCCAGGGAGAATACAACTTTGCAAGTCATCTCAAAGGTCCCCAGGAATCTCCCAGGGAGTCCTGGGTCAATGGGGGTACACACTGCCCCCCTCAGTAGCAGAGGGCAAAGTGCTTTAGCTGAGGACATGACTTCAGAAAGAGGCAAAGAATAACCCATGGGACAGCAGAGTCAGGAGGCAGCTGCAGCGTGTGTGTGTGTGTGTGTGTGTGTGTGTCTGCCCACACCCTCTTCTGACAGAAGGGGAATCTCCTTGGTAAGCCCATTGGAAAGTCTGGGCCCAGGCCTTGCAGAATAGCATCATTTCAAGTGAAGTCCTCAGTTTCCAGTTGGCCCTTGACCTCTGCGTCTGTAGATAACACGTCCGAGCTGCAAGCAGCTGCAGGTGGAAGGTATTCAAACACGCATGTGTGCTGAGGCTGTGCAAATATCCTGACCATGGCAGCAACAGCTGTGTGACAGATTAGGTTATGTCAGCTGTGGGGAACTCTCTGATGTGACCTCAGGCCCACGGGAGGTTGATGTAGGCTCTGTGCAAACACCACATTGTCTTATGACAGGGACTAGGTGTCTTGGGATTCTGACTTGGGGCAGAGATGGGTAGAGAGGGCCCTGGAGCCACCTGAACATCCTTACTCCCCTCACCCCAAATACAGATGTGTCCTTCGCTTCCCCGACCCCTCTCCTAGACAAAATGCTTCAAGGTCTCCTGGTATTCACGTAGTAGAATCTAACTCTTTTCAATGATTAAAATAAAATGAACACTTAGCCCTTGACCTTAGGGTTCTCTAAGCCCTTAGGTATGTCCCACCTAAGAGTGTCCTGGCTGTGTAGGGATCTTAGACCACAGCAGTGGTCTGTGCTCACAGAGTTTAGTGGTGAGGCCTTGGGGTTGGGGTTGCCTTGGCTTTTGGAGGGACTGGATCCTAAGGCCGACCCTGTTTGCACAGCCCATCCTCCATAGAACCCCTGAATGCCAAGGGCAACAAGTGTCCCTGGGGCAACGTTCACCTGTCGGGTGGAGGGAGGGGAAAGAAGCCAGAGCTTGTCACCTGTCCCCTTGGCTCTGCCCTGCCCACCTCTGCCTCTTGCCATTTATTAAAACTTTTGGTAGTCTTGGTGAAACCTGCTCTCCATCAGTCAGCCAAAACAGGAGTATATGATTGAAGCAGGGCAGGGTGGGTCTCAGCACTGTTTCCCCAGGTTGCTCCTGACTGGAGTCACGTGGTGATGCTGGATGGTGGAAGTGGATGATGATCAGAGCTCATGAGCCAGGCCCTCTTGCCAGGGGTGTACATGGGCATACATGGGTGGCTTCATTTACTCTGATACTTGTGGTGATATATTGTGTATCAAATAAAGCTTGCCTGAGGATCAGAGGACAGAGCCAACCACTAGATTAAACATAGAGGCCAGGCAGTGGTGTCACATACCTTTAATCCTAGCACTTGAGATCTCATGCCTTTGCTACCAGTATTTGGGAAGCACACACGATATTAATCCCAGAACTAGGAAGGAAGTGAAATGGCTGGGCGGAGAAAGGCTTATAAGGTGTGAGGAGACAGGAACCAGGCCTTTTCGACTGAGGACTCAGAGGAATTCAGTCAGAGGATTTGTGGAAATAGGATCTTGCCTTCCATTCGGCCTGAGGATTGGGTAGGGGTGAGAAGTTTCTCCAGTGGCATGATCCTTTGTCTCTCTGATCTTTCAGCATTTACCCCAATATCTGGCTCCGGGTATTTTATTGTAAGACCATTTAGGATTCATGCAACAGATACTATTAGCCCATTTCATAGAAGAGAATACAGAGCTCAAAAGTGTAGATGCTTATCCAAAATAGCATGGTGAACAGACAACAGGATGGGATTTAACATAATTTACCAAGAGCCAGTGGGACAAATCCCAATGTTCCTTCCAGACTGATGACCTTGGGCAGGTGATTTTAAGGGGAAATTTCTGTTTTGAGGTTATATCCTCCAAATTTTATTATAATAAAAAAATTCTGGGGCCTAGAAGGAGAAATGATTGGGTCTCACTTGGGGGTTCACTTAACAGATGTGGAAACTGAGGTTTAGAAAAATGAGCTGCCATCACCAAGTTCTAGAAGCTGGCTCAGGACCACCTGGGATGTGTCTAACCCTGGGCCAATGTCCTTAGTGTTCTGGGCTCCTTTTCCCACACAGCTTTCCTGCAGCCATTCTGCTGGACCCCAGGCTTCTCTTCCTCTCCCTGCAGGATATCTCTGCTGGTTTGATGGTTCTGTTTCTCTAAGACTTGTGACATTCGATTGGTGCTGTGGGCCAGGTAGCTCAACCCCTGGAGCCATGTGGAAAGGAGATTGACTCATGGCCTTGGTAGACAGCATCAGCAGGGTGGTGACAGATGGGGCCACATGCTTATTAGCCTCACGAAGACCCCATGTTCTCAGTCACTTTTGATCATAGGCCACAGCAGGAACGGCACAGTGTGTCCAAGCTGTGTAAGTCGCAAATGACAGAGGTTAGGAGCTTCTGGGATGAAGGTTGGGGTTTACCTGGTATTTCCAGAGGGACAACAGAAACATGATCATTTGCTCCGATGGCCAAAAACATCAGGGTTGCAGTGAGCACCCTGGGCCAGCGTGGGTGATTGACACTTTCTCCACCTGCACTCCAGGCACGATATTTCTTGAAACAGCTGAGAGCTGTAAGTGTAGAGTCTGAGGGGGTCTGGGGACCCTATGTTTCTTGGAAGAGTCCCCTCCCCCCCCCAGGGTGGTATTGGAAGTATACTGCTGACATTCCAAGTTAGATACTGGGGGAATGGGGCAGGAATCTTCCCTAGGCCAGACACATCCCATAGCCCAGTGAGAATCAAACCACATCCCACAGTACCAAGGCTTTGTCCAAGGCCAGCCCTCTGCACTCCCTCCCAGTCTGTACTGTGTATGGTCTTGTCCAGCGCTCTGAGTCCTGAGCCAAACCTAACAGAATTGGCATTGCTTGTCTTATCTGATAAATGAATGAGTGGGGACTCCTGGGGGGTCAAAGGGCCACCCCAGAGGCTCCTGTCCCACAAGTAAGCCCATTGCCATTTATTCCTTCCTTTAAGCGTTCCTGTACTGACTTCTGTGGCTGGTGGCTTGCAGCTGGGGTGGTTTTCCGTGGTCATGGTGGGAGACATTTTTACCTGTCCAGATGGGCCAGGTGCTGCTCTGTCCTACAGGGGGAGGGACAAGTCCTTCCCCAGCGGAAAAGGAACCAGTCCAAATGTGCTATGTGACCAGGGGAGAGGTCTGGACTGTGTGCACCCTGCTCCTGTGCATGTAGATTCTAGGCCGACTTCATTAGCTGGTTGCATTTTATCCACACGTGGCCTCCGGCCAGATGAAGGCTGCAGAACCCCTGGGTACCAAAGGAAGCTTGGACTGAAGTGAAGAAAAGAAAGGCTGGGCTCAGGGGACAGATAACTTTGTTGGTAAAGGGCTGAGAAATGAATGAACAAGGACTCAGTTTGATTGCAGAACCCACCTAAAAAAGCTGGACATGAGCTGGGCGGTGGTGGCATACACCTTTAATCCCAGTACTCGGGAGGCAGAGCCAAGGTGGATCTCTGTGGGTTTGAGGCCAGCCTGGTCTATAGAGTGAGATCCAGGACAGCCACCAAAACTACACAGAGAAACCCTGTCTCAAAAAACAAAACAAACCAAACAAACAAACAAATAAAAAGCTGGGCATGGTGATACATACTTGGGATCCCAGCACCGGAAAGGCAGAGGCAGGAGAATCCCTGGGTTCACTGGCTAGCCAGTCTCGCCTGTTACCAAGCTCCAGGCCAGTGGCAGACTCTGCCTCAAAACAAACAAACAAACAAAAACAAAAACAAGATACATGACACCTGAGGTTGACCTGGGGCCTCCACACCCATTTCATCATACATAGGTGGGAATGGGGAAGGGAGAGAGGAGAGAGAGAGAGAGAGAGAGAGAGAGAGAGA
>CABHPH010128366.1:0-16964 GCA_902168325.1 Peromyscus nudipes
CCTTATTTTATGATTGAACTGAGGACAATTGATCTGAATTAAAACACTTTCTAGCTTCCTGTAGTTACTCTCCCCCCCCCCCCCGCCGCAGGTAACACTGGGGCTGCCCTTCATTTCATAAAGTTGGGAACTGAAGGACCATGATTTGTCCTTGAGAAAGCTGCCATAGGAGCCCCTGACAGTTTGAAACTAAGCTGCAGTACTTACAAGCTCTGTGCCCTTGACCTTGTTCTGTGATATCTCTAGGCCTTAATTTTCTCATTTGTGAAAATGGTGCTAAGTACCTTGTCCCAGGGAAGTAAAAACAGTGTCATCTGAACGTAATGCTGGATACCACGTTAAGAGTCTGCAGTTGTGATTATTGTTACTATCATTACATAGAGCCAAAGTTCTGATTTGATTTGGGCCAGCATATCCTGGGACCTCTAATGAGGAGTACAAAAGCGCCAGGTTAACAACCATCTACAAATAATGGAAAAGTGAATTATTGTGATCATGGGAGCGTGGCTGACCTGAGCAAGCACAGCCAATCTGTACAAAGGCTTTGAAATTTTCCTCCAATGAGCTGTGCTTGTAAAAATTGTCTACTCCCAAGAAGGCATTAGCATCTTGATGATGATACTTTTCCCTAAAGCCTTAGACATTGTATTGTCCACTTTTGCCAGGTTACCCTGGTGACCACCCCTATCAAGAGATAAGGATGTAGTTGCAAAGAGAAAGAAAGAAGAGCCAGTTTTTGTGGCTATAGGAAGAAGTCATAGCAGGCAGCTAGTTCTTTAAAGATTATTGCATGTTACATTTAGAGACGGGCAAATAATGCTGTTTAAACAATTTGGATTTAGGGTTGGGCTCTGTGGTACTAGATTTGAACCCAGAGCCTCACCATAGAAGTAGGCACTCTATAACTGAGCTACATCCTTAAAACAACTACTTCAATTTTTAATCATACCTTATTTTTGTCTAGTGATTCTCCACTCATGTTCTTTTATTCATACAAGATCCTCAATTATTCTAAAAGTATTTGACATCTGCTCCATTCCTGACCCCACACCTCACCACGGGCCTGTTGTGAGACAGCTAGTGAGAGAAGATTTGGGAAATGCATTCTCAAGGAAGTTATATCGTTTGTTCCAAGTGTCGGGCTTTCTCAGAGCCACTGTTCACTGTCTGTATGATCTCTAAACATTTTGGGAAAGACTATGCAAAACCCTTGGAATTTAAATTTGTGTTTTGTTTTGTTTTGTTTTCACTGTTAATCAACAATTGAAAGTTCCATGGTTGTAATGACTGTTATATATTTTAATTTTGCTAAAGCACAAGTCTGAATTGCCACAAAGCTGCCTCATGGAGGTATACATACCATGCGTCTGAGGTCAGAACTGTTCACTAGTGCTTTAGAAGTGTATTGTTACAAGATTTTACCATGTTACCATGGTAACAAAAATGCTATGCCAGCGTGACTCCTCATCTTCATTTTTCAGTAAGAGTTCCTTGGGTTTGCTTTGGATTCAATGCCCTTCCCATAAGATGATGTCTCAGTAGTAGGAGAGGTTATTTAGCTCCCTTTGGGAAGTGTCTGGGTATCTCACTCAAGTTCAGTTAGCTTCTCCAAGACATTTTCATCTTGAAATGAGAGGTGTATCCGCTGAAGACGGTGAGGGAATACTTAACTCATGTGGAAGTTCTGAAAATATTCACCATTCTTTCCCATGGCTGGCAGAGACAGTTGCTAAACTTTTTCTATAATAATCCCAATACTAGATATTTTAGGTTTGGAGGAGTATGGAATCCTTGCCTCAGCTGCTTTCCTGCAACTGTAAGGGCAGTGGTCACCTGCACACAGGTTCACTGTGGGTTGCCTGTGTTCTAGAGGATTAGGGGAAGCAAGATTTGCCTTTGGGTTAGAGTTTACAAAACTGCAGATTTACAGATCCAGAGGTATTTTGTTCCCTCTCTTTCCTAATATTTTCAACTTTTCTTCTTATTCTAAGCCCTCTGCTACCAAAGTAAGTCTCTTCCTATGTATAGTATTGTCACCATCCACTTCTGTTGACTGCCACCAAAGAGCTCTTACTTACTGATCATGACCTTCTTGGCTCTTAAGTGAATCAAGCTGAGTGCCTACATGTACCAATGCATCTTCTTTATGACACCCATTAGTGTATAAAAGAATAGATGAAAAGCTTTAAATCAATTTAGGTTGATTTATTTTATTTTATGTGTATGTATGTACGCCACATGCGTACATGGTGCCCAAGGAAGTCATAAGATGGTGTCAGATCCCCTGAAACTGGAGTTACAGACGCTTGTGAGACACCATGTGGGCACTGAGAATTGAACCTGGGTCCTCTGCAAAAGCAACGAGTGCTTTGATAAAATGGTGTCTTAAGAAAAGTTTCTGTAGCTGGTGATAAGCACAAAAACAAAGTGACACCTGACAAAAGTAATGGTGCTTTGGCAGATGTTTAGGATAAGCTGAAAAATGGAATGTTGAAGTTGGCTGTGGTTCAGTTCTATAATTTACATTGGTCCTTTGCAATGAAGTTAGGAACAGTGAGTCTACAACCTGTCTAAGGAAGCATTCCAATTTTTTAAGTGATCAAGAGATTTATTTTTAAAATATTTTCAAGTGTTTAAAATGTAGAAATGATGTTTACTTATAATGTAGTTTAATTCAAGAAGACTTAAGCCTTACATGTTGGAAATCTCTAGCTCCAGTCTATGCCAAACTTACCCTCTGGCCACCAGCATCCTTGAGGGTCCCAGTCTCCCGACTGACAGATTCCACCACGAACAATGCTTGTCCTTTCTGTCTTCTACCACTCTAAGAGAAAGAGCAGCCCATTTAGACAGAGCAGATAAATCCACGTCTCCCCGGCCTGGCACTAGGGTACTGTCTGTGCTCTTCAATCATGGTGTGTCTGAGGTGAGGATGTTACCCTCCCCCAGGGAAACACAGACAAACAAAAATGGCCAAAGCAGCAGAGAAGGAGTGGCTCTCTCAAGATTCTCTGATGTTGCTAACCAGAGGGACACAATGTCACTAACCTTGTCTGCAGCAGTCTAAGAACCCATTCTAGCTCTGACTGGTGGTGTCCCTGAGACTAAAGCTGGCATCCCTAGGAGAGTCATTTTTTAGGAACCACAAGGACCTAAGAGCCCCACAGTGAGATCATTGTTTCAATTCTAAGGAGAAAGTCTCAACAGAGTACCAATTACCTTGGACCCTCCTGTACTTGCAGATTTCCCTTGGGATAGACACTGCAAGCCTCGGGTTTCAGAGCTTCAGCAGGGAATAGTGTTTGTGCAACCTTCACAGCATTGCTTAGGTTCTGTTTTGTGCTTCTTTGACATGACTAGGGTTTTCATTTCCAGGCACACAGAATCTTTTCAAATGAATGTATCTGAATTGTAGACATGACTCAGCAGGTGAAGTGCTTGCCATGCCAGCATCAGGACCTGAGTTTGGACTCCAGATCCTTTGTAAGCCAGACAGTGTAATTCCAGGGCTCCCCGTGGGAAGATGGAAGACCAGTACAAGAAAATCCCCAGAAGATTCTAGTGGACTAGCTAGTCTGGCATAAACAGCAGAAAAACAAGGGACTGTCTCAAGCAAGGTAGAACGTGAAGACTGATAGCTGATGTTATCCTCTGACCTTCATATGCATGCTGTTGGTGTGTGCATGTGAGCAAACACACACACACACACACACACACACACACACACACAAATGTACATGCATCACACATAAGATTTTTTTAATATGTCAAAGTTTAAAAGCATTAATTTAAAGGAAAATTTAATAAAGCACCCTCACAATGATTCTCTTAAGTAGGCCCTATTTTATTTGACAAATGAGGCAGGCTTTACTTGCAAGATTAATTTACTCCAGGTCATACAACTAGAAGATGAGAAGGACTGTGTTCTGGAACCCAAATTTCTACTATATGTGAAGCCTTGGAAAGAGTGGCCTTCACCATGAGCTGGCCAGATGTGTTTCCAAATAATTGACCTGGGGGAAAGTCTACTGAAGATAAACTCTCTTCAAACAACACAGATTAACCGGTTGAGGTCTTCATAATTTAACTCTGTCCATTGCCACTGTGTGAAATGCCAGGTGTTGCACAAACACTGTATTTGACAGATACAGAATACCACAAAGAAGGATTGTTTCCCTCCTTGTCTAAAAGAGAAACCTGAGATCTATTTGTCCAATAATGCCACAAGGTACAGAACGGAAATCCAAACCAGTCTCTAGCTGCTCCCATACCCACTGGGCCTACCCAATCCAACACCCTGTGTTATACAAGGCTATGATGTCCCACTATAAGAAGCATTTTGTACACCACAACCCTTGTACTTAAAACCAGAAATAAGTTGAACATGCTTGTTCAAGAAAATTCCATCATATTCCAGCCACGTTGCTCAGAACCTCGATTTCCCATAGCCAAATTAACCAGTATTTGGAATTAAAGTCATACACCAAATGCCAGTGCAGAGAGTTGAAAATTACAGCTTGGCCAGTCTGGTAACAGAAAGACTACTGCAAGACACACAGATAACAAGCAGCAGGCTGTGGATAGAGGGCCATGACATTGAATAATTGAAGGCAGTGAACGGAGAGCAGGGGGCCAAGTCTGCATGGCTATTTGTGAAACTGAGAAATGGAATATTGATGTTTGGTTCCAGCACCAAGAGCTCTCTGGTTAATTACATTCCTGGGAGAAGTCAGAGAAAAATATGATACTTACATTTTTCAGAGAACACAATAATTTTCAATCATTTGCTGGGAAATTGGTTAACTCTCTAGCTCACTTTCTTTCTGTAAGACCTGCAAGAACATTTTATTGACTAGAACATTGAAATCTGTAGCTTTTGCATCTCCTGCTTTTATTGCAAATTTGTTGAACACTTGCTTTTCCTGGCATGGATCCTTTTTGTAAATCTTGGTAGACAAACAAACCTAGAGATAATTAGATCTAGTTGGAAAACTACTAGAATAATACCCATCCTCTTTCTGACCAGCTCTACCTTACAAAGCCTACTTTTTTTTTTTGAGACAGTGTTTTGTTTTTGTATTTGTATTTGTTTGTTTGGTTGGTTGGTTGGTTTTTTCCTGGCTGTCCTGGAGTTCACTCTGTAGACCAGGCTGACTTCAAGCTCACAGAAATCCACCTGCCTCTGCCTCCCAACTGCTGGGATTAAAGTCGTGCGTCACCACCACCCAGCAGTGTACTTATTTTTTTTTTACTTTATTTATTTATTTTTTAAATTACATTCATGATATTCATTAATTACACTCATGATATTAATCACATTTGTGGTATTCATAGATTACATTCACAGTATTCATTCAATTATATATAATATATATATATATATTAATTTTAAATGCTGAATGTCATTTATTTAAGGGGGAATGCAGAGTTGTCCATGATGTACTGTGCTTACCAGAGAGGCCCATATTTCATTTAGTAACTTGTAAGGTGCACACCATGCTGGAGGAGTAAGATCCGGGCACAGCAGAGAGAAGAGAAGGAAGGCAGGCAGAAGGACACAGAAAGGCACAAGATGCCCTCACGCATGATGGAGCAGGGGAGCGAGAGTACGCTGCTTGCAAAGGTGACATGTTTGATGGTACCACCTGATCCCAGCTGACTGGGCCCTACTCATTTCTCCCCTCTCAATTCATCTTCCAAAGGCCATTTGGCGGCAGCTTTCAGCCCCATTGCCTCAGTCGCCTTTTTCCTCACTGGGACAACTGACTTGAAAGACATGCTTAGGAGAAGAAGGTTTATTTCTGTTCAGAGCTCTAGTTCATCACGGTGGAGGAAAGCCAGTCACGTTGACCCTCTCTGGATCCTCGTCTGTTTCCCTCTGTCCTTCTGTTTCTTCCTCTGTTGTGGTTTCCTTTTGCCCCATATGCCACACCCCCTTCCCTCTTCCACCTTTCAGCCGCCTTTGTTTGCTTCTGCATGTTCACGGCATCTAAGAAACCGGCTCAGATGACTGACTACTCCCCTCGGTCTCTCAGATTTTAAGATTCATAGAAAGGGAATTGTATTGGTTCAGCTTGGGCCCCACAAGCCCCATGCTCTAGTTAACTGCACTAGGAAACAGAACCACACCGTATTTATAGGCCTTAGAGGGCTGGGGCATTGTCCCATGGGAAGGAGCTGAGCATTTCTCTAAGAATGCACATATCTCTGACTTGAACATGAGCTAAAACATGTCCGTTTCCTCCAAGGACAAGGATTCGTCAACATTATAGGAGGAATTAATGTTCTTTACACTAAAGTTGATTGAACAAAAAAGCTTAACAAAAGATACTATGTGGAAATATCATACTTCATGCTGATCAAGACTTTGAAATTCAGGCCATTTTGTAAGTTTGTGTAAGCAAGTCAACAGTTTCTTGACATCACTAGGGAGAAGAGACTGTGGCTACCTCCTGCATCTGTCAAGAAAGAACTCCAATCAGCACTTGAACTTCTAAGCATGGGCTCTGGGCCTCTTCCCAAAGGCTCAGCTTTCATTTTGGATAGCCTTGACAGCATGTAAACCAAAATCTATAGGCAAAATCTGGTGTTGGGATGAGGAGACCACACATCAGTAATTTTATCTGAAAATGACCAAATTCCTTAATCCACGGGGAGTTGTAATTTTGCTTAGATTCATTTAGTTTGGTGGTAAGTCTAAAAATAAAAATGGAAAAGGAATACAAAAACCATTAAAATGATATTTTGTTTCAGTGTTGATGAGGAAGAGTGTGATATACTTTAAGGTATTTTTTAACTTTGAATTTTAAGATAATCATAATGTATATGTAGCTGTAAGAAATATCATTATCAAGAGGTTCACTGTAGCCTTTTCCCAGTTTACCTCAGTGGTAGCATCTTGCTCATCCACATGTAACACTGTAAGAAGTAAGTCACTGTTGTCTATATCAGTATGAGGTTTGTTCGGAGCTCGTCAGTGACTCTCAGATAAGTAGGAGGCACTAAACCCCTGTCTTCCCTAGCTGGCATCTGGCATCTGCTTGCCTGGTGTTTTTTATTTTATCAGGATTAAAAAATGACAGATAGTCTGCTACAGAAGTAAGCACATTTATCAGGAAAGCCCCCAGGAAAATGAGGGATTTGGGGTGCGGACTACACTAGACAAGTGGAAAGATTGTACCTCTCAGCCAGTGAGGAATTCAGGGGTAAGGAAATTTACTTAGGAATGAATATAACACCTACTGTTAGGGCCAAATTGCTTAGTAGGTGTTCTTGCTCTTTTCTCTTAGCTGATGCCTAACCTGCAAGGCAGAAAAATAACCTGTTTTGTTTTCACTGCTCCAAGTCTTCCCTGGGAAGATGGATCTAAATTGTATAAAAAAGCAGTCTGAGCAAGACATGAGGAGCAAGCCAGTAGCCAGCATTCCTGCCTTCAGAATCTTGAGTTCTTTGCCCTGACTTCCCTGAATGATGGAGTTGCAAGTGGTAAGCTGAAATAAGCCTTTCCTCCCAAGTTGCCTTTGGTCATGGTGTTTATCACAGCAATAGAAAACAAAATGAGATGCCTGCCTTATTTAGGGGAGTGATATCACCCAAACCCATGCTATGTAAATGTTTTTTCTTATATGATAAAATTTAATTCATGAATTAAACACAATAAGAGATATAATAAAATGTAATGAGAACAATATGTTGTAGAATATTATTTTAAGATGTGTTACATTTGTTTATGCTGTGGAACATTTGTTTAATTATGCAAAGATGTCTTGCATTCTTTTATGTTGCATTTGTTTAACTCTGTGAAGCTGTGTTACTTTGCCTGTCTAAAATATCTGATGGTCTAATAAAGAGTTGAATGGCCAATGGCAAGGCAGGAAAAAAAAGGTCAGGCGAGGTTGAATAAATAGAAGGAGAAATCTGGAAAGAAGAAAAAGAAAGAGCAAGAGAACAAGAAGAAAAGAAGGGGCCAGCCACCCAGCCACACAGCCAGACATAGAATAAGAAGGAAAGAAAAGATATACAGAAGTAAGAGAAAGGAAAAGCCCAGAGGCAGAAGGAAGATGGGCTAATTTAAAGTTAAGAAAAGCTGGCAAGAAACAAGCCAGGATAAGGCTGGGCATTTATAATTAAGAATAAGCCTCTGTGTGTGATTTATTTTGGATCTGGGTAATGGATCCTCCAAAAGAGCCTAAAGAGCAAAAGAGCAGAAAAAATAACCCACAATAATAATAGAAGTTACAGAATTGCATCTTTTTCTTATGATACTTATTTATCATCTCCCTATGTTATCACTGAAGGTATTGCTTCTATTGCTTCACAGCTTCTCTGTGGTGGCTCCAGATTTCCACTGTCACCACCCTCGAGCTTTGGTCGCATTATTAAGAGAAGCCGGGCTTACTAGAACACAAACACATATATGATGAGAACAGGTCTGATGGCTGAGACAATGAAGTAACTAATGGGCAGACAGCATATTACGGGTAGATACTCTGAACAAGGAATGATCATGTCCTGGACACAATATTTTATAATGCTACTTGGAATGGCCCATAATTTAAAACTTACAAATTGTTTATTGCGGGAAGCTTTCATTTCCTGTTTTGAATCCTTGTGAGATTTCAGGTAACAGAAACTTTTGAAAAACTAGCAAGGCCTGGTAGTGTATCACTCAGGAGGCTGAAGCAGGAGGATCAGGAATTTGAGGTTAGACTGGATTATGTAGTAAGACCCCCATCTCAGGCCCTGAAAAGTGAAACCAAGAATAAGGAGGACCATGGTACTGTTATAGAGCATTACATTTCAAGATGTTATTTATGCGTTTATTTGAATACATTTTCTTCAAGAAAGTTTTTAACAAGAATTTATTGTGACTTTTTACCTCTCTCAAGAATTGTTAGGTGCCATCGGCTCAATATACTGTGTGCTATTCTTCAAAACAGTCCAAGTATTCTTAGAGAGGAATAGAGTGCACTAGCTTGGAGCTGAAACATGATTCTGATTGTCAAAGCTTCTCAAAGCCTATGAATAGACAAGAGTCAACAATTATCTTTCAAGCAAACCATCCATATTATAGAACAGTGGTTCTCAACCTTCCTAATGCTGTGACCCTGTAATATAGTTCCTCATGTTGTGGTGACCCCCAACCATAAAATTATTTTCATTGCTACTTCATAACTGTACTTTTGCTACTGTTATGAATCACAATGTAAATATCTGACATTCAAGGTATCTGATATGCCACCCCTGTTGGGGGTGGTGACCCACAAGTTAGGAACCACTGTCACAGACTGTAGCAGGCTTTTTCTTTTGTGTCACCAACCAGCTCCCAAATCATGACACAGAGACTCACTATTAGTTACGAATTCATGGCCTTATCTTATGCTTGTTTTTGCTAGCTCTTATAACTTAATTAACCTATTTCTTTTCATCTACTTTTTGCCTTGGGGCTTTTTACCTATCTTTCATTCTGTATGTCTTACTCCATGTCTGATTGGCCCCAGGCATCTCCCTCTCTTTCTCCCTCATTCTCTCCTCTTCTCCTTCTTTCTGCCAGCCAGCTCGACCTATCCTTTTACTGCCTAGCTATTGGTTGTTCAGCTTTTTATTAGACCAATCAGGTGCCTTATGCAGGCAAGGTGAAACAGCAACACTTCTTTACATAATTAAATAAATGCAGCATAAACAAATGTAATACATCTTTGCCTAGTAAAAGTAATATTCCATAACAATAAAGGGTAGCCAGAGTCTCTTGTCCTCTTCCTCTGTGACATCTTTAGAGTCTGATTTCTCCGCTGGATGTTCCTAGAGTCTCCACCAGCTGTTATCCTAAAGGCTATATTTTAGGACATGGCCAGGCTATCCCAAAGGCCCATGTGAGAATCATGAACTAATACAGCATTGATTGACAAGTACCTCTTTAGACAGAGGCTTCCAGTAGGATGCAAGACGCTGCTAAAGAGAGGATATGGGGATCTTGGTCATTGCTCTGACATCTGACTTGGTGATGTAACATCTCACCAAGTGAAGCAATAGACCCTCCCCTGGAAATTCTCTCTACCCTGGGATGTAAGTGTGCAGCTAACTGTTTCCTCTGGGTTGGAAATGACCATAGCAAGAGCAGCAGTGGTGACCCCCATGAGATGCTCCTGAGATCACATCTATTACCACTCACCCATGGAGGGAGAGAAGAGGACTTATGGTACTCATGGTACCTCACAAGGCCTTCACAAGAGCCTTGGGAGACAATGTCCCTCCCTGAGATTACATGAGCGGTTGACTTCCCAGTGATGTAGCTGTCCTCAAGTCATTTGGAGACCTCCCCAGTGGTATGGCTGCCTATGAGTTACATCCTATGAGAAACATCAATAAACTCATTGGCTGGCCAAACTGGTCTTCAATGGGGTCCCTTTTATGTTCTGCTGGTGCGCTCTCTCTGCAAACTGAATGGACACTTATTTTTGTCATTGAGCTGTGTTGTGTTTTGAGAGGCCCTTGCTATGTAGGACTAGCTATCCTGGTACTCACTATGCAGCCTAGCCTGTCCTTGAAGTCATATCATTCCTTCTGCCTTAGCCTCTGTGTGCTTAGAATACAGACATGAGCCATCATGTAAGGCTAAGACAGATATTTCCTTACATTTCTACAGGCAGTTCTTCAGGATAAGAGGTCTGCTCATCTCTAGAGCTAGTCCCTCCTCTACCAGCCATATGACCAGGCAGACTACCTGACCTGTTTATGTCTCTGTAGTTTTAATTTAAAAGTAAAATCCATGACAACAATCACAGCATCATAGTGAGAGAAATTTTCATGAACAAAATTGTTTCCTACTAGCTATTTCAAGCATGTATTTCCTATCAAGTTTGGATCTTAGGTTAGCTGGACAGTCTAGCATAAAATACAAACTATTTGTTACATGCAGAATTTGCTTCTGAAAGTGCCAAGGAATAACTGGGAGAGAAAATTCATCTTCCCAAGCATCCGACGCTGCAGAATGTGCACCTGCTGAGTCTGGAGCCTGCCACTGAAATGATAATATGCAGAATGAGAAAACAACTACTACAGCCACCAAGCAATATCTGCTGGGTCCCCGGCCCCAGCCACATCCCCACAGCGGACTATCCTGAGAGTAGCCATTGGGCTGTGGCTGCATTGCCTCACACACAGACACCTCTGCCTGGCACATTACTGAACAGGAAGGACAACAAGGACACTCTGCTGCTACAGAGTACACCAAGCAGCTACAATTGTCTCCTCTAGGCATCACCACTCGGGAGTGACTTCTGTCACTGCTCTTCCCTTGCACAGGAAGAAGCAGCGTTAGCGGCACACTTCCTTTAATCCTGGGGAGAACAGGCCGGGAGTTAAGTGAGCCCTGCGGCTGCCCCGAGCCTGGAAACTCCTGTCGCTAAAGCTAGCTGACAGCGCCTACGTGAGACGTCGAGTAGTTCTCTGTGCAGAGGGCTAGGTCAGTCATTTAATTTGTGCTAATTCAAGGGAAGAGTTTATCGAAGAGACATCTGAGCTGAGTGCTGTCCAGATGGGTGGCGGGGGAGGGGGAGGGCCTGTGTCCTGATGGGAGGCCTGCAGAGGAGCAAGGACCTGGGGCAAAGGCTTGAGGGCACAAGTGCAGGACACACCTGCAGAAGCAGAACACACCAGGGAGCAGCGGGCCAGCTGTTCCTCCTGCAGTTCTCCTAGGACCAGTAGCTTCCAAAATTTGTTTCATGGACCACAGGCCTCAAAATGGTGGCCCTTTGGCAGATCTGGCCAATGGGCCTTTTATTTGTGCTACTCAGGCTTCTTTCATTCGCAAAACTGAATTCATGATCAGAACTTAAGACGTGATATTTTCTTCCAAATATTACAATTTTCAGCTTTTCTTGAAAAACCCAAAATATATGGCCACGCTAATTAACTTTCCAACTTGGCAGTGGTGTCTGGGGCTGAAACACTGCTGCCGCTTTAGAGTGTTTCCATAGTTCCTATCTGTTCTGCTGGTCATGCTCTGGACACTTCTTTGACTTACATCACCTCTCCATTTCCTGTGGGGACAAGGGTTGGTGGCACCAGCTGTGGGCAATATGGAGTAATTTAAAATAACTTACTGCATACTTAGAGGCTGCATCTCCACTAGAGGCGAGGAACTTGATTAATACTATGTTATTTCTGGAATACTCATAATCTGGTCCACTAGTAAGGCAGCCCCTTACCATGTGTGGTTATTTAAAATGAGATTAAGTTGAATTGAGGTTTGGTGCCTTGACACATCAGTTCCATTTCAAGTACGCACTGGCCATTGGCCATAATGGCCAGGGCAGCTTAAGAAACTTTCCCCTTCATGGTCAATTCTGATGGGCAGACAGACACACAAGAAACAGTAAGAGGACATATAACAAGGCACTCTGTGATTACCTCAGGTGGCGCTAGAGGACCAGAAAGGGGGGAAGGTCCCATAGGACACAGTGAGGAAGGAGGTGGCCAAGGACTGGCAGGATTCACAGGAGGGGCAAGTAGGAGGAATGATGCACTGGGAGTGCTGGGTCTGAAAACCACAGAACAAGTGACTAGAGAGAGCATAAACAAGTGTTGACATTTCTCATACGAGAAGAAACCTGACATTAGCTGTGGGACTCAGTGGCACCAGATCTCTGACACTCCTGTGGCCTTTCCTAGATAGTTTCAAGGTGGAGCCCCTGTGTCTTCAATCAGAGCAAGCAAGAAAGGACAGAGGTAGTCTTCCATTTATGTCCAGGGGCCTCTAATACAAGCAATTCAAGACAGAAGCAAACCTTGCCAGTTTAGTGACGTCATTGGCAGTCAATTGTGTGGGAGCTGGGGTGATAGTTCAGGGTGATGGGTAACTATTGACCATCATTGTTGTCAACTAAGGGTGCTAAGCTTTAAAAAAAATCATAGTATATGAGCCTTCCCGTGTATCACCAGTTTGTATTTAATGCCTCTTTAGGGGTGTCCTATTACCCATGGCTTGAGGAGGCCTGTAAGGTCATCTTCTCACATTACATTCACAAACCTTTATTTTGTAAATGTATTCAGATACAGTTAATCAATTTATAACAAAAAATTAAATAAGAAAATGTCAGCATTGATATCTTTCCTCAAAGTTTTGCTAACATGCATGTATGAAAATACAAGTATACATTACCTCATGGTAAGCCCACAACTGGGAACATAGTGAGCTATTCCCAAGAATGAGCACTCATGGGAGGCTATAACCCATCCCCCAGTGCATGGCATTAATTTGTAGAGCCAGAATCTTTGTCAACTGCCTCAAGGATGCTCTCTGATCCCTGTTATATACTCATCTCTTGTACCTCAGCAAATGGGTGCAGAAGTGTTCATTGTCAATCGTTTCTGACCACAATTATTTCGTCCGTAAGAATCCTTTTATTCGACTATGCATTCTAATTTGTAAACATTTAGTACCAAATCATCCAATTTTATGAAGTATTCTATAGCCAAATAATATGTACATTTGGCTACAAATAAGAGGTGTAAGTAAAGTTTATAAAGAGCTTTGGCATACTTGTGCATAAGAGGCATAAGTCATTCCTCTCCTAACACAGGATAATGGTCCCTATACCTGACCATAGACCTCACCAAAGCAGCTGCTAAATACTGACTCAAAGATTATAGAGAAAATCTAACAGGTGCGAGTCTGCAAAGGAAAAAATCAACAGCAACAGCAAAACCAGAAACATCAAAGTCCCCCTGTGACATGTGCACAGACAGGTTTAAAATTCGCAGGTATATTCTTGTTACATGTTATAATTGTACTGCAAATGAGTCAAGTGGTCAAGGCCGTTACTGTCTTGAAAAGTAGAATAAACTAGTGAAACTTCTTTCTTGGTAATATACAATAAACACTTATGAATACAGTATGTTTGGGATTTGTTATTTGAAGGCACAATGTACAATGCAGGTTCTTATTAAACTCTGTTGAAAGAACACCTGGGAACTGGACTGCAACCATCTCAACAACTAAGAAACACTTTGTGGTACAGCACCATATTTTCTGGGTTTGTGGGTCCCTCCAGCTGTCCTCTAAGCCACAAACATACCTAATGTCTTAAAAATATTTATCTTTGCTCCAATGATGTTTATCATTAAGACTGTGTCCTAGTGACAAATATTAATATTTCAGTTCAATTCCTTCATTGACTGCAACGATAATGTCACAAAATGGGAAATAACCAGAGTGAGTACTGTGGGAAACTGTTTTCAAAGGTGACCGTGTATACACACAAAGGTTTTCCAGACATTCCACTAACATTGTGACAGCTATGTAGTTTCTAGGGACAAAACGCTGCACAAGCTGGCACAGAGGCTCATGAGCACTTTAATGCACAGGGATGTGTAACGCTGCCAGATTGGCAAGATACAGAAAAGGTACCTAAAAGAGGTATGTTGATTCCGTTTTTGTGTATGGGATAGAGAGGCATGAAACAGAGAGAAATGCAAGAATAGAGAGGCATGAAACAGAGAGAAAATTCAATGGGGTTAAAGAAAACACAGTGAGCAGTGAGGAACAGGAAGCTCAGAAGTGGAGTAGAGACAACCCTGCCACTCCTCACACTGCCTTGTCGACACCCCAGTTCTCAGCTCATAGCCTCAACCTTCACTGCACCTTGGCTCATCTTAAAAAAAAAATTGATGTTGTGGTCTTATCAATCCAAGTCAGTCACAACCTCTGGGAGTGAGGACTCAAACATCAGTTTGCTTTATTTTGATTTGGTCTGACCTCTAGTTTTTGCTTTATTTTCCTCTTCCTAGATAGTACCACTTTGGAGCCAACTTTGAGTATCTTATTAAAGATGGTAGCTCAAGCTTTGCATAGCACAAGCAATTAGGTTATAGAGTTGAGGATTTCTGTTCTACAATCATTTTGACCCCCCCCCCCCCCCCGGCAGATCTGAAAGAACACCCTGGGCCTTTCAATGAGGAGCTGCTTAAATTTTCTACAAATATTCAGCTCTGGACAGTGGAACCATGGCCTTCCAACTTTAGAAGACACTCATTATTAACAGGATGATAGATAGGAACCTATGTTTATCCTCTTGATGGCTCCATGCTCAAAGGCAGCTTAGAGACATAAACTGGAGGTTCAACTGGGGTTCAAGACTTGCCCTGTCAATGTGGTATAGCATCACTGACCAGTAGCCTCCAAAATCTCTGTTACATTATATTTATAAGAATCAGGTTATGGCTCTAAGTCTGGCCCCATGTGCTCATAAAGTTTGCAGTTCAACAACAAAAACCAAGGAATAATGTGTCTACTTTGTTCTCTGCATTAGTAGAAAAACTGGATCTTGTTTATATGGAGGGAAAAATGACTGTGGTAGCAATAACAAGATATTTGGAATGATGCTTCGGCAGCAAAATAAATTAACTGAATGAAAACAAATAATAATGTTAGAGACTCACTGTCCTAGTAAATTTGGATTTGCAAATTTCCACCCTGAAGCCCATCAATCTCAAAATTATAAAGCACACACAACGCAGTAAAGATTACAGCACTGTGATAAACATAATGTATGATGCTACATCAGTCCATACAGTGGTAATAAAGAAAATGCCCATGTGGATCTTTGAAGGATTTGTGTGGTCTCAGCTCATCCTATCCCATCCTCACTATGGGCTGAAGCCACTAGAAGTGTCACGTGTTTAGTTTAAATCATGATTGCATATTCGGATAATGACCACTAAACCTTCTGTTCCTTGAGAGGATTGATTCCGGTTCTCCTAAAGCCTGGCCCATTGTTGCAGAACCGAGAATTGAGAGCCAGGTTCTCCACCCATTACAGGGAAGAGCTCAACAGGAGCTTGGATCAACTGTTAAATTACTGGCCAATGCTGCTCTGAGAAACAGCTTTCTAATTCTACAGAAACCACCCAGAACAAATTACAGGACCCACTAGCGACAGGGCCTGTAGCTGCTCCATTGGGTACCACTCCATCAGAGTACCAGCCATCACATCATAAACAACCATGAAGCAAGACAAAGATAAGATGGAGGCAGAGACAGACCTCCAGCAGCCTGTCCGCTGTGTAAAGAAGCCACCACCCCTGTGTGGAACCTATTTCTTTTGGATAGAGGGCCACAATGGAAAGTAATAGAGTCCCTTTATTTAAGTAACACAGGTGGTCATGGTTACTTTCACTTTAGGGAAGTCGTAGAAAGAAACTTAATTTTTTTTCTTCATCCATCAGAAACACCAGGATAAATCTTTTATTGTTTTCTTTTTGTTCAATAAATAGAACCCCATTAAACATAGTTTAGAGCGGTAACACTGTCTCCCCACTGATCTCAGAGCCTCCATTCATACATGTGAGGACTCCACACACAGCGGACTGATGAGTGAACCTGCTTCCTTCCGGCTAGTCTCTATAGCCAAGCCCTATGCCTCCGAACAATGCCTCGATAGGCACACAGTAGCTGCTTCAAACTGCCTCCACGAGTCTGGAGAGAAAGATCCCTCCTGACCAGAAGAGGTTTTCCAAGGAAATGGGACTGAAGATGCACCTGAGAGCATAAGCTGTCACCACAGGAAGGGAACGAAAAGGACAGACTATTTGGAGCTGTGGGTAAGGATGTGAGGAAATTGCTATCTCATTAAAGAGAATCTACTGAAAATAGGAACCAAAATTTCATGGCAAGTGATATAGGGAAAACTGATTGGAAATTATCTCCAAACAAAAATAGTAACATTCTAAAATAAGTTTAAATGATATTTCAGAACTTACTTGCCAATGATAGTCATAGCCACATGCTAAGTCTATTTTGTTTGTTTGGGATTTTTTAGCTTAATTTTATTTTACAATTACTGTACAAAGTAGCAGGTATCTTTAGGTCATTTTCACACATACTTAGTTTTGGTTGACCAAAACTGAATCAAAAGAGGTACGTGGGGTGTGTGTGTGTGTGTGTGTGTGTGTGTGTGTGTGTG
>CABHPH010128367.1:0-23430 GCA_902168325.1 Peromyscus nudipes
TTTTTACTTGGAGGTAATACCAGTTACCTTTGTGTGGCACAAACTAGCATTTTCAAAAAAAAAAATTAATTTTTTTGTTTAGATACAGGGTTCCATGGTAGCCCAGATGAACTTTAAACCCAAGGTCCTTTTTCTTCCCCTGTCTGAGTACTAGGAGTTTTCTTTGTTTGTGACAGGGTCTCTCTATGTAGTCCTGGCTTCCTGGAACTATGTAGACCAGGTTGGTCTTGAACACACAGAGATCCTCCTGTCTCTGCCTCTCAAGTGCTTGGATCAAAGGTGTGCACCACCACACCCACCTGAGTACTAGAATAACAATCATGTCCAACCATGCCCATCTTCATCAAATGCAGGACAGGGGAGAGCAGGGCTAGTCTGACCTTCTTGTCTGCCGCCTTTCTCACAGAGAAACTGCTTCCCTCCTCATTACCAAGGAGGGTGTTTCAAAGAAAGCATCCTAATGCAGAAGACCCGGGCTTCTTTAAAAAGCTGTGTTTCCTTAAATTCTCGGAAAACTCTGCATGTCCGTGAGGTCAGCATGGACAACAGGCGCTCTGGTAACCCTCTGTGGTCTCTGGTCCCCTTTCAGCCACATTTCCCCTTGTGCTTATTTGGTTCTCCCTCTTCATGTTGCTTTCATGCTGGAGTCTTGTTTACTGGGTATCTGGTTTCCTTTCAAAGGTCAAGTTGGAATTTAGGGCACAGCAGAGGGAAAGGCATTCCTGGCTTCTGAAGAATTAGGAATTTGATTTTGTTGGCGAAAGACAGCCTGTTTTGTGGCTGGCTGTCATGATTATTGCTACAGACTGGGGACCCGGAGCGGGTCTCAGTCCCCTAGCCCTGTTGAAGGACATGCTTCATGCCCAGAGAGTTATCTGGTGTGGACCCTATGAGGGCTGTCGGCGGCCTGCTGAGGGACAAATCTGGGAGGGAAGGGCAGCCTTGAAACTAGCCAGTTGGGAAATCTTATGAAGCCTAGTTTCATCATGTAGGAGAATTCCCAAGGCGTTAGGTCAGCCTCTTCCGTTGTCCCTCCTGAGGTCCTCCGTAGGATGCCTGCCTTGTGCCGTGGTGACTACGCCGCTAGTCTTTGCAATATCGCAGGCAGCCAGATCTCCATCTTAAGTCTGGATTCCACCAGTGAGCTCTGAAGAGTAAGAAATGTTTCCCTTGGGTCTGGCCCAAGCACCCCAGCCCATGTGTTGGTAAAATGAGTCCCTGCTAGATGTGGGATGTGGCAGGTGCAGGGTGGTGGGTGTCTGAGGAGGCTGCAGACTCAGCTCCAGACAGCTTCTCTTCCTGCCCTCAGTGGGCCACATTCCCAGACCTGTATTTTGGTTAGTGTGACAGGGCCCCAGAGTCATCTGGCCTGGGCACAAACTCTGTCCTTCCCCACCCCCATGAGAGAGCTCTCCCATAAAAGGGCTGAGCGCTCTGCAAGCTTCGCTGGGCGTGTGGAGAGCAAGGGGGGGACCATGGACTTCATCAGCATTCAGCAGTTGGTAAGGATGCGAGGCAGGTGACGGGTGAGGACTCAACACAAGGGGCAGGTACCCGGACTTTATGGCCAGAGGAACGAAGTCTGGCTGAGAGCAGACAGCGGCTTTCTGGGGGTCGGAGGGTCAGATTGAGGGGCAAGACAACATGGTTCTTTCCTGCCCCATCCTCATGTTAGGGGGTGTCAAGAGAAGGAAGATAATTGGGGATGAAGCTGGGTGATAGTAGATGGGAAAATCCTTGAGTTATTGAGTCTTTGTTTGTTTTTGGTGAGTGTGGTACTGGGGATCCATCTTAGGGCTTCATACATGTTAAGTTAGCACTCTCCCACAGAGCTGTACCCCCAAGCTTGCAGGTGTGCCTGTCTGGGTGGTGGAAAAGAAAGTGGAGAGTTATCTGGAAGCCATGGGTAGAGCTGTATAGTTCCTTTAAGGTCAAGCACAGGACAGTTTGGTTGGAACTTCTGGAGGGTCTGGCCACTTTAGGGGTGGTGTTCTTGGGTTCCCCAAGCAGTAAGAGAAACAGAGTGAAGCCGGAGCAGCTATGTGGTATCAATTTGGGTGACATGGGACATGGAGGGTATGAGGCACATATGTCTCACTGTGGTGCAGTGGCCCCAGCTGGCTCCGGGGAGGTGGATAACAAAGCCCAGACCAGGAACTATTAGGTTGTTGAAGCTGCTGACTTAGAGGGAAGACCTGGCCATTTGGCCAGAAGCCTCAAACTTCTGTTCCTCTCTCCCAGCATTCTCTCCCACACTCTGCACCTTCCTTGGTACGCTCTGGCTTCCTGGGTGGCTGTTAAGGAACTGGGTGGGTATCAGCTGTGACCAGCTATAGGGATGGTTTGAGCTCATTTTACAGAGGCAGAAACATAGTTTCTCTAAGACCCAAGGGCTGAAAGCAGGGATTTGGAATTCGGCCCAGAAGCTTCTCTTCTCGAAGCTTGGGTCAGACGGCAGTGTGGCATGATGTCATAGGAATCCAGGGAAAGAAGCCCAGGATGGAAGCTAAGGTGTCATCTGCCTGAGTTCCCAGGCATGAACCCAGTGGTATAGACAAACACCACCCTCCCTCAACTCTGTGATCTGCTGATAGCTGATAGGCAGTCATTCCCCTGGGCCTTGGCCATTGCCACTGCAGATGGTGTGTGTGTGTGTGTGTGTGTGTGTGTGTGTGTGTGTGTGTGTGTACATGCATTGTAGCCCACCAGGAAACATTCAGCAGGATGAGTCATGCTGACACCCAGGTTCACAACTGACCTTGGCACATCAGATCTCAGCCATCCTGCTGTGCCACACAACTGATTCCCAAGCATCCCTCCAAGTGTCCCATTCCTTAATCTACTCTACCTGTCCTGCAGGTAAGTGGAGAAAGAGCTAACAGGAAAGTGTTGGAGTTTGGACATGGAGTTCCTGATCCTGGAGGCTGGCCTAGTGACTGGAGGCTGGGACCCCAAGAGGCCGTGGCCCGGGAGAAATTGAAGTTGGAGGAAGAGAAGAAGAAGAAAGTAAGTGTCTTGGAAAGGGGTTGGGCACTGTGGGTATCTATGAGTAGTAACTAGAGCCCATGGCCACTGTTACCCCCAGTGGCTGCGTGCTTCTTCAAGGCAGTGTTAGTCTAGCCAGGAACCTGCCCTGAGACCCTTCCTGGTGATTGATGTCTGGCTTGGGCATGTCTTCTGCCCTAGCTGGAAAGATTTAACAGCTCCAGACTGACTCTGGACAACATGAGAGACTTGGAAAACTTGATTCAAAGACGAAGAAAAAAGCGACTGAGACACAAAGTCCCCCCCAGGGAAGCTGAGCCCGTGGTTGAGGTGAGTGAGAGGTTAAGTCTGGTGTTCCAGAGGCACAGATGGCCTCCAGTCTTGGGGGCCTGGGAAGAATGGAGCTAGGGGCCGCAGCTGCTTAGGCAGTGCATGGGAGCTGCATGGAACGCATCCCAGAGCCTTCTGTTCCTTCCATAGGGCAATGTATTAGCTGCTTAGCTTCTTGTGACCAAACACCCAGCAACCTAAGGGTTATTTGGAAACGAGAGGAGAGAGGGAGAGGGAGGAGATGCTTTATTTGTGTACCAGTGTTTGCCTGTACATATGTATGTGCACCATGTACATGCCTGGTGGTCAGAGGTCAGAAGAGAGCATCATATACCCTGTACAGATGGTTTTGAAGCAACAGGTAGGTGCTAGGGACCGAACCTGGATCTTTTGCAAGAGCAACAAGCGCTCTTAACTGCCGAGCCACTCCCCACCCAACCCCAGCCCCAATGCTCACTTCCTTGAGCTTGCTCTCTCCTTTTTCTTCAGCCTAGGACTCCAGCCCATCACATGGTTTCACCCACATTTACAGTGGTTCCTATTAGCTAGCCTTATCTAGATAATCTCTCACTGATGTGCCCAAGGGCTTGTGAAATTAACCAATGTCACAGGCAGCTAGCTGTAACCAAGTGCTGGCCAAGGAGGACTCAGCCACACCAACAGGTCATTCCAGTTTGTTCAGAAGCTAGATGTGCTATTCTGTCCTTGAGCGTCCACTCCCCTGCTCAGCTTCTTGGGGCTGCTGGAACTAGTGCCCGCTGGTCTGTAGACACATGACCCATCTCTACCTTTTACTCACGTTCTGTATGCCTGCCTGTATCCAAAGTCCTCGACATAAGGGCATCAGTCATACAGGAAGGGGTCTACCCTACTCTAACATAATTACAAATGCAATGACCTTATTTCCAGAACGGTCATATTCTGAGATAGTTATGAACTAGAGTATGGGAACAATTAGTGCATAACACACACTTCCCGTTCTTTATCTCCTGAGAATGAGATTGAAAACAACTATAATCGAACAGGCCAAGTGTGCTGGACCAGACTGGTGAAGCGGCAGTGATGGGTACCCACGGACTCGGGGACTGACTTAGTTCTGTCCTGTTCTGCTCACCCAGCCGCAGCCCCAGGTCCCACTGGAGCCTGTGGACCTGGAAATGTTCCTGAAGGCAGCTGCGGAGAACCAGGAGGCCCTGATTGACAAGTACCTGGCAGACGGAGGGGACCCTAATGCCCACGATAAGGTAGGGAGGGTGGGCAAATGCACTTATAACACCTGTTATGTCATCTTGGACACTCTAGTCCTCACCTGGGACACTGGGTAACTCTGGTGACCTGTTCTAGGAACAGAAGGGATGGGGTGGGTGGCTCTAGGGAGTAGCTCTGCTCTCTTGGCCTAATTTTGTCTCTGCTCCCAGCTCCACCGCACAGCCTTGCACTGGGCCTGTCTGAAGGGCCACGGACAGCTGGTGAACAAGCTGCTGGCGGCAGGGGCGGCTATAGAAGCTCGGGACTTGGTGAGAAGCAAGGCCCGCCCTCACAGGGGCTGTGGTGGCTCATCTAGTCAGGCCTTTCGACCCCGTGGGTCAGAGCACCTTGATGCTTTGTGTTGCAGCTGGACAGGACACCTGTATTCTGGGCCTGCCGCGGAGGACACCTGGACATCCTCAAACTGCTGCTTAACCAGGGAGCTCAGGTCAATGCACAGGACAAGGTAAAGGGATCGGTGCCTGCTTTGGGTGGTAACCTGTTAGGGGCACACGTAGCATAGAGAACAGACGTTCACCTTATAAGAAGGCATAGCGCAGCTGGGCATGGTGGTGTTCAAGGCCAGTCTTATCTACTGATGAGTTCCAGGACGGCAAGGCTATACAGAGAAACCCTGTTTCAAAAAAAAAAAAAAAAAAAAAAAAAAGAGGCACAGGCCTCTCGGGTTGGGTGGCATGGCCACCCAGATCCAGCACTGCACCTCACTTCTCCCTAGATCTGGAGCACCCCTCTCCATGTAGCAGTGCGCACGGGCCACTCTGACTGCCTGGAGCATCTCATTGAGTGTGGCGCCCACATCAATGCGCAGGATAAGGTGGGTGCTGGTGACTGAGCAGCCTGAAGCAGATTGGAGGCCATCTGTGTGTCAGCAGCGCCTTCCTGTACTGGGCCCGTGGCAGTGACCAACTGGTCTCTCTCTCCACAGGAAGGGGACACAGCACTCCACGAGGCTGTACGCTATGGGCACCACAAAGCTACGAAGCTACTGCTGCTCTATGGAGCCAAGCTGGGCATGAAGAATGTGGTGAGTACCAGCCAGGCCACGTCTGATATCTGTGCCGAGGTCAGGGGAGTACCTAGGAGAGGAAGACTGACTCAGTATCCTTGTTCACAGGCCTCTCTGACACCAGTGCAGCTGGCCCGAGACTGGCAGCGGGGTATCCGGGAAGCACTACAAGCCCATGTGGGGCACCCCCGGACCCGGTGCTGATGACTAAAACCTGTGGGTCACTCACAGCCACCATTCCACACCCACCTTCCCACTCATCCACCTCTAAATGGTTCTCTGCCCCAGCCCCAATTTTTCTCTGGCTTTGTCCTTGGGCCAGAAGCAGCAGGTAGAGCAGGTCCCCTGGGCTTCAGTGAGGGAGACTGTGTTCCCTGCCAGGGCTGGAGCAGAGGACCATAGGGTAGCAAGAAGCAAAGTGGGTCCAGACGAGGGCCAAGGCCAGAGCAGGATGTGAACAGACCAGCACTACCCACGGCTGGGTCTAGGCCTGTCTACCAATCCTTCTATCAGGAGACTGGCCTTGGCCTGTTCTATAAGTAGAGACTCAGATGTGACCAGCAGCTGCATCCAGGGTATTAAGAGAAGAAACAGGCTACCTAAGTGCCAGGCATTGGGGCAAGTCACTGCTGTCCTTTGGGTGGAGTTTCTCCAGGGACTCCATTCCTATCAGTAGCAACCCTGAGTGTGTCTGGAGTAGTTCTAGCCATCTCTAGTCTTCAGAACTGGAGGGGAGGTTCTGGCAGGCTGAGGGGCATGTCAACATGATTGAGGCCCCACAGAAGTCAGTACCTACCAGGTTGCCCCAGAAGCTGGAGACCGATGAGCTGGAACTAGTGTGCACTCTGGGGAAGTCCCACCTAAAGGCTTCAGGCAACCCTGCCTGTCTTATGTGAGGGTAGAGTGTCAGGTGCTGGGGATTGCTTGTGGCCCACTCAACTTTAGGGGCGGCGGCCCGCAACCCTAGCTTACCCTAAGGCTCTAATGCCCCCTGGTACTGGAGAAAGCGCCTGGACTAGGCTCTGCATGCCCTGCGCTCTGAGTTCAGCACCTTGCTATGGGATGCAGCAACAGCAGTACACACACCTCTCCAGGCCCCTGTGCCAGCTGGTGGTGTGACGAGACCTTCACACAGGTGCACGCTCCCTCCCTTCCAGCTTCGTCTCCAGCGTCACTGGTGTAGGCCTGGACTACTGGCAAGGCTGGCTCCTTAGATGCCAGGAAGTTGATAAAGCGCTGGGCCCTCCACTGAGGCCGCAGGCTGAACAAAGGGTTAAAAGGTGAAGGCTTTGCCTCCCTCAGATAGCCCTGAGCTGACATCCATTTAGCAACAGTTATTTTTAGTCTGATTTTGGCAGCCTCTCTGGCCCTTGTTACTACGTGAAAATCCTGACCAGTGCTCCCTCCTAGGGGCATGAACCTTTTTATGGGCAGGCCCTGCCCTGTCCTGACAGCCGGCGTGCACCTAGACAAATGGTGCCATGAGCAAGACAGACATTCAAGACTACCCAATATGACGACTCCTCAGGACTGAGGACACTTAATGGACACACAGACACCTTTTTATACACACAGATCACTGTTTTCTCATTAAACTGATTATCCACCACAGCCTTGTTGTCTTATGGGGACTGGGAGGAGGCCTTGTCATCCTCAACTGCAAAGACCAAGTCCATCACTCCTGCCGGCCAACAGCGTGACATGTCACCAAGCACTACGCATGTCTTATATATATATGTGGGGGTGGGGTGGTCCTGGCACATGGCTCTGCTCATTGATAGACAAGTTCAGAAAAGGACAGTTTTCAACTTCAGCTGTTTAGAATCACCAGGTTTTTGTTTTTGTTTTTTTTTGTTTTTTGTTTTTTTTTGTTTGTTTGTTTTCTTCGAGACAGGGTTTCTCTGTGTAGCTTTGGTGCCTGTCCTGGATATCGCTCTGAGACCAGGCTGGCCTCGAACTCAGAGATACGCCTGGCTCTGCCTCCCAAGTCCTGGGATTAAAGGCGTGCGCCGCCGCCACCGGTTCACCAGTTCACCAGTTTTTAAAGTCCTGATGTCTACTGGGTATGGTAGCACACACCCATCTCTGAGTTCAAGGCCAGCCTGATCAACATATTGAGTTCCAGGCCAGCCAGGGCTACACAGTGAAACCTTTTCTCCAAAGTCCTAATGTCTAATATTACTAGGTCAGAAGCTCTGAAGGTAGGATCCAAGAATTAGTTGAAGACATGGTTATCTATGCATACTAGCAAATTGTAAGGAATTCTAGGTGGGTGGTAGGTGATAAATACCTATCCTTAATATTAATAGTCCAAGACCTCAGGATACAATATAAATGAAGATCTATTTATCCCTAATACCAGTGATTATGGATACAAAAAATACAGTACTATTACAACTGTTTAAGTTTAAACCTAAAAAAAATTATACAATGCAGAAGTATACAAATGAAAATGTTTACATAGACATAATATGCTCATGGACTGGAAGGCACATGTAAAGATGTCAGCTCTTCCTAAGTTAACTACAGGCTTAACACAGTTCCTACCAAAATCCAAGCAAGATGTAGAGAAGATCATCTAAACTGTGTAAGCAACTGTATGCCCTGAACTGGGGCCACAAACGGTAGGCCCTGCCGGTAATCCCAGCACCTGGGAGGCCTCAGGAGGACTGCTCTGCATTGCAGGTTAAGCTGAACACAGTGCGAGACAGTGTTGTAGCACAGGCTGTATAGAGATTACACACGGAAAAACACCCACATTTTGAGAAATAACAGAAGGCACGATGTCCCAGGCTTTACAAAGCCAGCACTTGGTAGGCTGAGGCAGGGGGACTATGAGGTCAGTTTGGCCCACTGACTGAGACTCCCTTTTTTTTTTTTTTTCTGGGAAATAGTTTTTGTCTTGGAACTCACTGTAGACCAGGCTGGCCTTGAAGTCAAAGATCCACCTGCCTCTGAATGCTAGGATTAAAAGCGTGTGCCACCACATCCAGCCTGGGACTCTAAGAGAAAATTAAGGGGTGGGGGCAGGAAGAGTGGGTTCAACTTCAGTGATCCAGAGTGTAGTGGATAGATACAGGCTAATGTGACGTAGTAGACAACCCAGAAATAGTCCCCCCCCCCAACAAATACACCCGACAGAGGGAGAGATGCCTTGTCAACAAATGGACAGACATCCTTAGGTTAAACATGGAAGGAAGGAAGGGAAAAGCCAGAGAAAGCGGGTTTTGAGTTTGAGGTCAGCCTGAGCCTGGGCCTACAAAACCACAAAAACCAGCTGTGGGGGCTGGAGAGAAGGCTGGGCAGTGATGAGCACCAGCACCAACTGCTCTTCCAAAGGACCTGAGTTCGATTCTCAGCACCCACATGGTGAATCATAACCGTAACTCCAGTTCCAGGGAGGAGCCAATGCCTTGTGGCCTCTGCAGGCACTAAGCATGTATGTGATGTACAGACATATATGCAGACAAAACACTCACATGCATATATTTAAAAAAAAAGCTGTGACACATGCCTTGTTTATAGAAATGTTAATTCAAAATGGAAAACAAGCTTACATGTAGAACAGAAACTAAACTATTAGGGGAAAAGTTAGACAACTTCTGAGATCTAGAACAGTCAGATACACTAAAAGCACAAAACGAAGTTTGGTAAAACAACTTTAATCACAATGAAAAACCTTTGTTCCCCGAGGCACTGCTGTAGAGCCCAGCCTCACTGTTAGTACTCTGTTACTGTGAGCACATGACTGAGTCAGGGAGCTCACAGGGGCCTGTGGGCGCTTGGTCCTTCCGGCCATGCACAGTCTAAGGAGGGAGCACATGCAGAGGCCTTCACCTCAGGGTCATCAGGGAGCAAAGGAGAGGAAGACGCCAAGGCCCCAACAACCCCTTTGAGAGCCCCAATGACCGCAGGACTCACTTCAAGGGGCTTAAGTCTTTAGTACACAGGCCTTAGGGGCACATTTCAGAACTAGACTACAGCACTACAGACCAAAATTTCTGCAAACCCAAAATTCAACAAAGGATTTTAGAATCTGAATAAATGAGGAGTTCTCAGACAAAAAAGGGAGCGGGGTGGGTGGGGTGGGGTGGGGTGGGGGCAAATGAATGGGCGAAGAACATAGACACGTCACCAAGGTGAAGACCTGAACAGATTCTTACTTATAGGGCTGGATTCTATCAGGAAAAACAGATGAGAACCACAGTGGTTCTGTTGGTCACCTGTCTAAATAGCTCAAGTAAAAACAATGACCGTTTGGAGGACTGAGAAACTGGATCATTCCTACACTTCATGTAGGAATTGAGGCTTGCACACAGCTACTCCAGAAGGCCTGGCAGGCTCTCTTTCAATGATAAACAACCTAGCAACTGTACTCCTGGCACTTCCCCCAGAGTCAACACCAATATTCACACCGACATCTGCACATGAATGTTCATAGCAGCTTTATTTGGAAAAGGCCAAAAACTGGAAACAACCCAGATGTCCTTTGACAGGACAATGAATACACCATGGAATACCACTTGGCAAGAAAAGGGGACAAACTACTGGCACAATGACCTGGATCAGTCCCCAGAGAGCTATGCTGAGTGAAGAGGTCAGTCCCTAACGGCTACACACTGCACAACCCCTTAAACGACATTCTTGAAATGACAAAATAAAAGAGATGAGGAACAGTCTAGTGGTTGCCAGGGCTTAGGGATGGGGCAGGTGGCTCTGAGTGCCAGTCCAGGGGGAACCCTGGTAGTGAGAGGACAGTGGGTTAGACTTGGGTAGCAGTTACTCAGGTCTACGCAGGTGCCGGGCACCACCTGCACCAGTCCAGGCTTTGAGACTACATTACAGTTTGTGAGACAGGACCACTGAGGAAAGCCAGATGAAGGATGCATGGACTCTGCATCTTTCCAACTTTCTATGAATCTGCAATTACTATAAAATACAAAGTTAGGTAAAAAGGAAAACAATAGCTCTAAGTGCATTTTGGCATCCTGCCTTGGAATTCTGCAACAGAAAAGGACATTACTAGGAAAAAAAAGAGTAACATCCAAACCAAGCCTCCAGTTAAATAGTATGACACCAATGTTAACATTTTAATTTGGATAACTGTAACAAGGTTATTTAACATGTTAACATCAGGGGATGTGGAGTAAAGGGCATATGGAACTCTTCTATGAATCTAAAACTGTTTCAAGACCCTAACCCTGGTGTTCAAGGTGACTAAATCAGAAGCCCCAGAAGGGCCCAGGTAGCCAAGGTTCTAATTTGCCAGGTGATTCTGCAGCCAAAATTCAGAATTCTTTTCTAGAGAGAGATGATTTTTAAAGTATTTGCTTCCAACCTGAGTTTGTTCTTAGCGCATATTCCTTGAGAATACTTTCTTGGCAAGCATACCACTGTTCTCTTGGCCTGCAAGTCTCACTTACCAGGACCCACATTCTTTTGAGGAAGGTTCCAGAAATCCCACCCCAGTCTATGGTCCCAGAGCTGAAACTGTGGAAGGAAAATGTAGGTACATTGGAAGAGAAAACCTGTGCTTTCCTACCCTTCCATCTCGAAAACAACGTCCCTGGAAACAGAAAAGGGCACACAATTTGAAATATTTCAGATACAAGAAAACCTTGACTTCTCAGCAGGTGACAAGGAGGTACCAGGTTTACAAACAATGCTCCCTGATTGCTGTTCTCTATCCATTATAGCCACACATGTCCCCGGAGGCTTAAGACAAAAGTACAAGGCAGGTCCTCAACACTGACTTTTCAGCCATGCTGGGCAGGCTCCCTGTGTCACTGGGCCAGCCTGCTCATGACTTCAGGAGTCAAAGAAGCTACCTCCCTCCACAGGAGGGAGCAGAGCTAGGGCACAGACTTATTGGGGGATCGTGCTTTTAGATTTGGCACATGGAAAAAACTGGGGTACGTGAATCAAAATATGGCATTGTAAGGGAAATAAAAAGGTATAGGACAGGGCCATAGATTTGACTCTCCATCCAAAGCCAGCACTCTTGGTTTGCTCATAAAGTGAGGCCAACAACAGAGGGTTGGCCAATCAAAAGCAAAGTGAGACAGGCCAAGACCATGTAAAGGCAGTAACTGCACCCACATGGCACCTGGCTCAGGGAGGTACAGACACTGTGCCGTTACAGTATCGAGGAGAAGCTGGGCCCTGGGGACTAGAGATGATGCTGTTCCTTTCATCCCCCCAGAAACAGGCTTCTTCTGGAGGACCGCCCTGCCAGTCCTATCTCCTAAGGGAAGGCAGGGCCAGCTGAAGGCTCTGGCATTCAGGAGGCCCAGGACCCACATCTTATAATGGCCATCTAAAACGTGGCCAGAATCGGTGGGGGACAGGCTGGCATGAAGCTCCTGCTTGGCTCTCCCCAGCTCCCCACACGCTTGTCCATTTCCAGCTCGGGGCCGCCTGGCAAGCAGTTACACTCCTGGGTTCTGCCCAGGGCTCTTCTCCACTGGGACGTAAGGTCTGCTGTTGTTGGACCCTAAGGAGAAGGGAAAAAAGAGAATGGCATTCACAGTAGTCAAGGGGCAGGCCCTAGCAAAACCAAGTACTGAACCTTTAGGACAAAGAGACAGCCTGGACAGATGGACCCTGGGACATCTCAGGAACCATCAGAGCAGTCAAGAACACGATCAAGAGAGAAACCCATTCCAAGGACTGATGCCACCCATGAGGGGCAAAGATGGGCTACTGACTTTTTTTGTCATTGATTTGTGGGTCTGCCCCCTCCCCCACTTCTTTGGGGCAGCAGGGTTTGAGACAGGGTCTGATGCAGCCCAGGCTGACCTTGAATGTCAGCTCCTCCTACCTCCACCTCCCAAGAACTAGAATTACAGGTGTGTACCACCACAGCTGGCTTTGAAACTTAATTGTCTTTATTTCGTTCTTCACAGTCAGTCAGCTCTTCTGACATTTACCTTGGTGTGCACGTATAAATGTGTGAGGGTATACGCGTGTCATGACGTGTATGGAGGTCAGAGGACAGCCTGTGAGAGACTCAGTTCTCACCTTCCACCACACAGGTTCTGGGGACTGAACTTGGGTCACTGGTTTGACGGCAAGCACCTTTACCCACAAAGCCATACTGCCAGCCCCTATCTTGTTTTGAGACAAAGTCTTGCTGGCTGGCTTGGAATTCACCATGCAGTGTGGAGTGACCTCAAACTCGAGACAGTTTTCCTGCCTCATCCTCTGGAGTGCTGAGATTATAGGTGTGAGCCATGGTACCTAGGGGGTGCTATGTATTTCTGAATCCAGGGGCTCAGGCTGCTATGCTGGGCAAAAAGAAACTTCTGTAGATGATGAAGATCCCCTGTGCTTCAAGGAAGCCGTATGTTCCAGGACTAACCAGGTGTGCCATGACCCCTTGTCTTCTAGAAAAAGTAAGTACTAGAAAAAGAAAATACAGTACCCCTCCCAACTCCCCCACCAAGGAAAATGCACCCCAGCCTGGGGGGAAGTGGTCTGTAGTGCCGGCCAACAGCTAAAGGATGGGAAAAGTAAATCAAAGAAAAAGGAAACAGATATTTACCTTGGTGTTTTCTTAAAACAAAAAATGCTCACTAGTCCACAGTCATTTATCAACTGCAGTTTCCAAATGTGCCAAAGAGGGAAAGGTCTACTGGGAAGGCTGAAGAGAGCGGAGAGAAGAGAGAAGAGGAACACGCTATTGAGTGGCAGTGGGCCTCAGCTCCTCAGCACCACGCGGAAGGCTGGGGAGGGCTCTGTGCTACACAGGTGATGCTGGGGACCACAGAGGGACGTCACCAATCACAGGACTGCACGGGTGAGGAGTCCAGGATCAGACTTTTAGTAAAGGGCCAAGTTACCTGCTCTGTCCCCGTTGCCACTCAGAGCAGCCAGACAACCCGCAACAAAAGGGTGGACTCTAATAAAACCTCATTTATAAACTCTGGAACCTGGCCAAATCAGGTTCCCACACCATAGGTGGCCGATCCCTGATGCAGGTTTGTTTGTTTTTCGAGACAGGGTTTCTCTGTGTAGTCCTGGCTGTCCTAGAACTCACTACATAGACCAGGCAGGCTGGCCTTGAACTCAGAGATCCACCTGCCTCTGCCTCCCGAGTGCTGGGATAAAAGGTGTGCACTGCCACCACCCGACCCAATCCCTGACGTAGGCCATTTAAAATTTTTGTACATTCCAAACATTTCAACAAGAGCACTTTCCTGCCAGGGATTCAGCGCCCAAATCCCCAGGGACTGAGTCTTCCTGCACTCGTTTAAGCAGTGGCCCACCGAAACCAGCACTGTGCAGTAACACTAAACTCTTCGGGGACAGGGACAAACCCAGAGAGACCCCTGAGTTAGGCAAACCCCACTGGGGCACACATCAGGTCACCTAGGTAAAAACTGGCAAACAGGGCGGATAAAGCATTGTAAGGAAGAAATGACCCACAAGCCACTGCGAATCACTCTTTTTATAGGGCAGCCCAGAGAGCGGGCCAAGTCAAGAGGATGAAAACTTCTCCAGCTTCTCCAGGGACTAGAGGTATAGCTCAAATGGAAGAATGCTTGCCTAGTGTGTGCAAGGCTGTAAGTTCAACACTCCCCTCCCCCAGCACTTGGAAAGAAAGGAAAGAAAAGCAGGGAAAGGAAAGGAAAGGAAAGGAAAGGAAAGGAGGGAGGGGCAGAAGGGGGAAGGAGGGGAAAATCCCTGACAGAAGACATACTCCAAGGAGAACTGCCATTCTCAGCTCATGTCTGTACCTTGAATACAGCCCCTGCAGTCTGAGTAATGGTTGGAGCCAGAAGACACTCATGTTTTAAAAACGAGTCTTGGTAAGGCTAACGTGGCCATGTGAACTTCTGTTCTGGGGTATTCCACAAAAGGCCACGGTGAACACTGTCACCCCCATGTGAACACGGTGAAAAATGCCTTTCTGGAACTGACATTCCTACAAGGCATGCCTCAGCTGTCCCCTAGTAATGCCTGGAGCCAGAGCAGAGCCCACAGGAGCTGAGTCATCACCGTGGCTCAGGGTCAAGGGTTTCTGTCCTTTGTACTTTCTGTCACCTCTTGATTAAAAAAGCAATTTCTACTGTAAAAACATGTTTGTGATATCAAGTGTGGGTCTCAGTGACCACGGCCCTAAGTCCCCAGCAGGCTGTCTATCTACGGGACCTCAAACTCTATTCCTCATCTATCAGACAAGCCCAGCAATTCCCACCTCTCAGGATGGTGGGCAGGATGGTGCCAGGGAAGATGGGGTCAGCTCTAAGCATGCCTGCAGAGTAAATGCCCAGGAGGAACTTGGCTCCCTGGGGCGGCCGAGTGGAGCAAATGAGCAGCCCGCAAGCCGTCCAGAGCGCCTTCTGAAGCTCAGCTTGGCAATCCTGAGCCTTATCCAAGGACCAATCGACTCAAGAAACCACAGAAAAGCCCCCTGGCCTTCACCACCCAAACCACAGACTCTGTGAGGCAGCCCAGAGCCTACCCATAACGCAGACTGCCCCTCACCCAAGCGTGTTCTGCTTCCAGTGCTGTAGAACCTCACCATCAACATGTGCTGACCCAGCTCCACAGCAAGTGCTCCTCTGAGCCAGGGCCAAGGAAAAGCCAAATCTTGCTTCTTTAAGTGACCTGACCCTGATCTTAAGTGGCCTGAGAGTGTCTACACTGAACATCCCCCACTTATCGAGAACTGACTAAGCCATCTCTAAGAGGCCACGGAGAGAAAAGGCCGTCTGCTCTATTTTGAGTGCCAGCTGACCGTGTAATCCAAGCTACTGCAAACTGCACGAAGGAAAGGAAGGCAGAGAAACGGGGGTACAGATGGGGAGGAGAGAGCCCACGCAGCACAGTGGCAAGATTTCCTGTGACCCCCCGGGCCCCAGCACTGCAGAATGTACCATGGGGGGGCTTACCTGCTGTCTCAGTGGACTTGTCACCAAGGAGCCTGGTCTGGCTGCCTGGGATGGCCTGGAGCTCAGCATTCTCTGGGGATGGAGGCAAGCTTTGGGCTCGGGAAGCCAGGAGTGCATTAAGGTACTGCAACCGTGTGATCTAGAGGATAAGAGAACGGAGAAATTACCCAGCAGGTGCAATCGCGAGATACGGACAGCAGAGCTCCCACCTCTGACCTGCACTAGACAGGCAGGACTTTAAACCAGCCGAGGGCAGAAAGCCTTTGAGCCACATGGTTTTCTTTTATGGCCAAGTGATTTTAAGATCTACAACGGAGATCAGGCATAAAGCCTCCGGAGAGGTCCAGACTCCAACAGTCCAGGGAGAAGGGGAGGTCCCACCATTCAGGATGTGCATTCGCCCATCTTCACAGTGACCAGCTGGATTAGCCCCTCGGGAGCACAAAGCCAGTTAAAGCAGCACCAACGTGCAGCCCAAAGTCACCTTAATGAGCTGCAGGTCAGAAAGGGCCCTCACGGTGTAGTCGGGACAGTATGCGGAGGGGCGGGTACTCTCGGGTGGTTCAGGCTGCGGGTCATGGCGGATGAGCTGGCGTGAAGACACGGGGGACTGGTGAGCTATGGAGGAAATAATCAGAGATGGCGGAAGGCAGTGGGACGAGTGCACAGCCTCTAGTGCCTGCCCTTGAAGTCCCCTTGGAGAGGGAGGGGTGGGTGGGAACATGGAAGACCACGACGAAGCCACCCTGGAACGTTGGCGGGGATCCAGTGGCTACCAAGATAAACAAGGCAGAAGTGCTGCTCCGCCCTCTACACTGCCAAGACAGGAAGCCCCTCGTGGGACGGAGACACAGGCTCCAGGGAAGCCAGTGTCCTGGGCACTTAGACCTTCCGCAGCATCCAGAGCGTCAGGGGCAGCTCTGCCAACCATGACTACAACCCCCAAAGGGGCCCTGGCTTACCTGAAGACGGAGCTGCCAGGGCAGACACTCCGTAGTATGTGAAGGCCCCGTTCTCGAACCTCAGGCCCTCTTTTCCAATCTCCACCTCGACCCTGCCCTGGGAGGAGGACAGAAGCAGACAAGTCATCTCTCCCGTCACGAGAGAACAGGAGGAACCTCAGCCCCAGGTGTTCACTGAGGGTGGCTGTCTGGATAGCTCTCTCTCCAGGTCTGAGGACGTGGGAGGCTTCAGGTCTGGGAAACCATGGTTACCTGCAGGATGAGAATGAAGTAGTCCACCGGCTGGCTGCGCTGGTACAAGTAATGGTGTGTGGCCAGGCGGTTGTTCTCATCAAACTTCACCTCCTGGTTGACACTGGGATGCTTCAGCAGATACAGCAAGACTTTCTCGGAGATTCGCAATGGGCTGAACACATCCACCTCTGCCCCACGGTGGGAGAAAGGGACAGTGTCCACTGGGGCCCAAGTGGCCTGTCATCACACCTGCCTCCTGCTGCCTCCTGGGCTCTCCCAGTGGTCCCTGGGCTGCGGCAATCCACACAAGAGAGCCAAGCAGGGCATACCACACAGGGCCAGATGAAGTGCCCAGAACACGTCTTATCAGGAGACACCCGCTAGCTCTGCAGAGGGAAGCAGATGCTCTTCGGGAGCCTCCGGCTCACTAGGAGCCAAGCCGGCGTCTGGCCTGGGTGGTTTCTTGACCCTCTGGGTGGTGAGACCAGGGGCAAGGACCACCCTTCACCCTCACCTCGGGAAAGGAAGCGCTGGGTGGCCAGGAGCAGCTGAGGCGAGATTTTTACTTTATATTCATCATCAGACACCTTGAATAAGGAGAATTCCTCCTTCCGCTTGAGAGGGGTGCTCAGGGCAACAGTCTTTTTCCTCACCTTGGTGTCTGTAGAGGCGGTGAAAAGACGGAATGGGTGGGTATCAGCACCCAATTAGGGCCACAAACAGAGCAAACGGCCCGTCACCCACTCCTTCCTCCCACGGTCCGGGGATTCTAGGGGATCCCCAAGGAAGCGTCCTCGGCACTGCTCCCTGACAGACACTCAGCTGCCACGCCCACCACACCATAATCTCAGTGCCTAGGACAGAGGAGGCAACAGCCCACATGCATTTCCAGCCATGCCCAGAGGAAGTCTGGCTCTCCTGCAGAAGAGAACGCTGCTGGGGAGATCCTTCAGGTACAAGCGCTTGAAGATCACCCACGGCAGATGGCAGCAGCTACCCTGGTGACCCTCCCTCCACTGGCTCAGGAATAGAAGTGGAGACACAGACACGGCAGTGCGGGGTCCCAAGAAGCCACGTGAGGCCCCAGCTATCAAGTATGGGCTCTGTGTCTGCCCCACAGAGTTGGCCATCAAAGGAAGAGGAAGACACAATCAAAGGTCCCATGACTGTCTGCTGTAGAAGACCTGCTCAGTAGCTGGTCAAGAATGGTTTGGGTTTTTTTTTTTTTTTTTTCGTTGGGAAAAATAATCTCTACCTACTACATATCCTCTGTTGGCCAGGAACTCAGAGGTCTACCTGTCTCTGCCTGGCTAGGATTAAAGGCATGTGGATTTTTTTTTTTTTTAACCTGTGCGGTGCAGGTGACCAAACTCAGCCCCATTCGAGCTGGACAAATACTCTACTACGGAGCCTCGCATCCAATTCAAAGAATACATCAAGGAGCTATGCACAAAAGAATGTGGGCCAGCAAAAGCAGCAGAAAGACACTGGCCCGTCAAAGGCAGACACTTCTTCCAGTGATGGAGGGCTCTTACAAAGCCCTCTGCTCACTCAGGGGCCACACAAGTCAACAATGGGATGGATGGTCTGCATGGCTTGTGTGGAGGGGCAACACTGGCCCATACCACAGCAGGGAAGGTGAGGTCTGGCTGGAGCTCTAGACACTGTTCAGCAGCATGAAGGCCCACTGGCCTCTGATGCAGATGCTCCAGAGGCTGCAGGAAGGGCTGTGAGTTAGAGAACAACAGTCAGACTCACGGTAGTCTTCAGACTCATCCAGGATCTCAGACCTGATGATCTCCTCAATGACGTCCTCCAGCGTGACCAAGCCCAGCACCTCATAGAAGGGGTCACCTTCACCTTCGTTGTTCACCTTCTGAACAATGGCCAGGTGCGACTTCCCTGTAGGAGGGAAATTATTTGCAGTCTGTAGGGACCTTCCAGGTTTCCTCGCACCAAAGGGCAGAAGATGTTTGTACTGGCCACACCACACCCTTTCCTCGGAACACTAGCAAGGCACACAAGGGCCTCCCTCACACCTGCTACACAAGCACGCTACCCCCTCCTGAGCTATATCCTCAGCCCTCTTTTTACTCCCCCCTCCACTTTGGTTTTTTGAGACAGGGTTTCTCTGTGTAGCCCTAGCTGTTCTGGAACTTGCTTTGTAGACCAGGCGATCCTCAAACTCACAGAGATCCGCCTGTCTCTGCCTCCCCAGTGCTGGGATTAAAAGTGTGCGCCGCCGCCGCCGCCACCACCACCACCACCTGGGCTGATTTTATTTTTCTGTTCATCTACTTGATTTTATTTTTAAGACAGAGTTTCAAGTTGGGCGGTGGTGGCACACGCCTTTAATCCCAGCACTCGGGAGGCAGAAGCAGGTGGATCTCTGTGAGTTAGAGGCCAGCCTGGGCTACAGAGTGAGTTCCAGGAAAGGCACAAAGCTACACAGAGAAACCGTCTCGAACAACCAAAAGACAGGGTTTCATTACTGTAGCCTGTGTTGGCCTGGCAATCCCAATGCTCCTGCCTCAGTCTCAGGAGTATTGAGATCAAGTGTACAACACTGTACTTAGTTCTCCTCTTTTGTTTCTTGAGGAAGTCTCACTATGCAATCCAGGTTGGCCTGGCTTTGTGACCCTCTTGCCTCTCTAGTGCTAGGAGGACAGACAGGCATCCTCAGCAGGTTCTCCCAAGTCTGAAAGCTGCCCTGCAGGGGACTCCCGGAGGACGGGGCTGAGTAAGGGTGGGCATTAGAATCCGTAGTATGTCAAGAGGAAGAGCTAGAGCTGGCACACGCCACCTTGCTCCTGGGTCTTTCTCATTCAATTTCCTATTTGGCTGATGTAGTGAGGACAGAAAAGCTTGGAAAAAACCAACTCTTACAGGGTTGGCAATGTTGGGGATACTTCAGATATTTACTTGGGGTTACATAATTACTATTTACATTTACATGAAACCTGGTGTATGTGTGCTTAACACTTGCAGCATACCACAACCCCGAAGAGGGTCCACTCAAAGGCTCTAGAGTCATAGGTGGGCTACAGGGTTACAGGATGGAGACAGGCAGGTCTGAGGCAAGGCAATGAGTACACACATGCCTATTACTAGTGAAAAAAAATGGTCCAGACCTACATGAGGGCTATGTGCTCCCAGGATCTTTTGGAGAAAATGCCCAGGCTTTTTCACGAATCATGAAATATTTACCAAATAAGGCCTCTTTCTTCAGGAGGCTCTAAAATGCCCCAGGAGAAGATTAAAGCCTCCCAGGAGGAAAAGGCCAGGTACCCCGACAACTGCTCAGTGTACTGAGTCAGAGGCACTGGGTCAAAGTGCCGGGTTCTAAATTCCTTCCGATCCTTGGCGATAGCACTGGAACCAGCCGGCTCAAGCTAGCAGGCAGGTGCCATTTCCACAGGGCTGCTCTGCCGTGGAATACAAACCTGTGAGGCCAAGCAGGGAGGGTCAAGAGTACAACATGCAAGTTTGGGATCCTCAAATCTCAAGCCTGGGTTCTAAAAGGCCACTCAGAGCAGGGAAGCCTCAATGCAGCTCCCTCCTCCCCAAGAGTGAGTCCCTCTGATATGCCCCTAACAGAAAGAATTAACTTCTCCTGTGCTCTCAAAGTTCTCTGAAAAAGACTCACAATTCTGTAACCTGTTGCATCAGGATGGTTCAGTAATGGGAGAAGTCCCTGGCCATAGGAATACGTAAGACAGAGAGCTTGGAGGGACTGTTTGTCCCCACTGGACAGGACATGGCGAATGAAGGCCAGCCACATTCATTCTCCCAGTTACTCCTCAGCCCCAGATCCACAGATCAAGGGCAAAAACTCAGTGGCAGAGTGCTTGACTAGTATGTACATGGCTCTGGGTTCCTTCCCTAGCACTTGGGAGGAAAAAAGCCTAAGTCATCCTGATTGCTGACCTCTCTTAGAAGGTGGTCTGTTCTCTTAGCTCTCTCTCAGGACTCTCTAAACTTCTGGTTCCTCTTACTTCTGTGGTCCAGCCTGTTCCTGGCATCTTTTCCAGCCCCTCCTCCTGCATGCTTTGTGCTCCCCAGGGCTCAGGCTCTCTGTACCACTCCTGTAGCTCAGGAGATAGATTACATCTACGCTGATATTCAGATCTTCACCTCCTCTTCAGTCTTTTGTTTGCGGTTCCTATCAGCCGCCTGCTAGGAATCTGCTCCTTGGCACACAAATTCCAATGTAAGAAAACACTTACCTGCTCCTGGCTCCAGCCCTTAAGGAAGCCAATACTGTATCATACAGGAAGACACCTAGGCTCCAATACGAACGACTTCTGGCTCCCCAGCCCTAGCCAAGGAGCAAATGTCTACCTCCTAATGCCTCCCTGGTCACCTCCTCAGGCCAATGTGGCAAATAACTTGGGTTCCCCACACCATTGTTGTCCACATCAGCCACTGATCAGTAAAAACACTCAAGACAATCTGGGTTTAGGACACACCCAGCTCTTTAGTCTGAGCACTGAGGCAGCAGAAGCCAGCGGATGAGTTCAAGGCCAGCCAAAGCTACACAGTGAGACCCTGCCTCAAAAAACAAAACCACCCACACACCCTCATAGCCCTGTTCAAAGCCATGTCCATAACACAATACACAAACAAGCACTCCACTCATCTTGCTTCTGTGAACATTTTCTTAAAATATATTTATTTTTATTTTATGAGCATTGGTGTTTTACCTGCATGTGTATGTCTGTGTGAGGGTGTCAGATCCCCTGGAACTGGAGTTACAGACAGTTGTGAGCTGTCATGTGGGTGCTGAGAAGTGAACCCAGGTCCCTTGGAAGGGCAGTCAATGTTCTTAACTGAGCCATCTCTCCAGGCCCACCTCTGTGAACATTTTTTTTTAAAAAAGATTTATTTATTTATTATGCATACAGTGTTCTGTCTACACATATCCCTGCAGGCCAGAAGAGGGCACCAGATCCCATTGCAGATGGTTGTGAGCCACCATGTGGTTGCTGGGAATTGAACTCAGGACCTTTGGAAGAACAAGCAGTGCTCTTAACCTCTGAGCCATCTCTCCAGCCCCTCTGTGAACATTTTAACTGAAAAACAGCTCTCATCAACCTCATCCTTAACATCATTACCAACTCCTAAAGCTTAAATTCAGTTCTATCCAGACAGGGACAACCCTTACACCTCCACTGTCCCAAATCTGTGACACTGACAGCATGTAAACATCAAAGCACAGGTCTAGCCGGAATGGGACACTACAGTGAACACTTCCTTGTCCACCTCTCTCTCCCCTATCCCACATGGCTTCAAATTCACAATCCTCCTGCCTCTGTCCTTAGCTGGAACGTTTCTTTCCTATTGACAGGTCAACCAGAACTTGCTCTGGCAAGGCATATGCCACTGTTCTTGATGTGCGTGAACAATTTAAAGACCTTAGTAAAGGGAGTTTGGGACATCAGAGGGACAATGATGGCCTCTATATGACCCTCCTAAAAGGAAAGCTTGTGACTATTCTGGAAGAAATGGGGCCTTATACTTCCAGGTTCACCCTAAAGGCTAATTCACCTGGAGCTGACAGACACTATCTCAGGAATGACAGTCACGAGACTCACAAGCAGACCGAAGTCTTTCGTCTTTGATAAACTAACAGAGCAAGATCGACTCTGCAATCTTCCTACAACCTGGGAACTCAAAGCAGGCAGGGACAGGACAGAGCCCTGCTGGCTGCCTCCCACACCATGAGAAGTGCCTTGCTTTAGGGTGACAGCAGCCCAGATGGACCCTTCCCTCTCTATAAAGAGGCTGCAGGACCGAGTTCTAGGAAAAAGCCAGGACACATCTGAGAGGTCCTCCAACAGGCCAGTCAGAGATGCTCGGTCAAGCCTCCCACTCGGCCATTCATGATCTACACACAGGTCTCCCGCAAAGACAAAGGGAGACTGGCATGCAGAGTGCCCGTCAGAGTCTGGCACACGCTGCATTCAATACAAGAGTAGTGTGCTCATTGCCGAGAGCTGCCTCTTGTACGGTCCAGGGGCTGAGTGGACCCGGGGCCAGAAGATTTGCCAGTTCAAGGGGGTTTTGCTCCATCCGCCACTTCTTATCACGCACCCTAGTCCACCTAGAGCCCTGGTGTACACCCACCCCTACCCTCCAAAGAAGGGTATCTGGTGGGCAAGGAACACCCAGGCTCTGGAAAGCACCCCAAGGATGAAGTTAGAGCGCTATAGAGGAACCCACATTATTTTGGTTGTTGTTTTTGGGCCCCCCCCCAGCCCCCCACCCCCGACAGGATTTCTCTGGGTAGCCCTGTCCTCAAACTCAAGAGATCCATCTGCCTCTGCCTTCCCCAAGTGCTGGGATTAAAGGTGTGCACCACCAATGCCGCTAGGAATCCACATGTTAACATTTGGAGAGCCTCATGGTTTTTACTATCAACCTTAATAGATGGGACCTGGGTTCAGGTCACCTATGGCAAACCACCATATGGGTTCAGTTCCCAGCACTCATATAATGCCTCACAACCATCCATAACTCCAGTTCCAGGGGATCCAAAGCCCTCTTCCAACCTTCTCAGGCATCAGACATGCAAAACACTCATCTACACATAAGTAAATCTTAAAAAAAAAATTTAAAAAGCTGCTTCAACAAACCAGAGAAAGGAGTTGGTGAAAAATGTAGAGTTAAGGGAGAATCCCAGAGACCTTAGGCGAAAAAGGGGAGCATGAATACAGAAATGGGGGTGTGGCTCAGGGGAAGAGCACCT